>PVJO010018753.1:0-35772 GCA_004026905.1 Hystrix cristata
AGTTTTGTTGTAGGATGTGGTTGTGAGATGTGTGTATGAGTTACACTGAAAGCTTGGATTTTCTTTCATAGCTTCTCTTGGAGTGTTCTTGTTGTGGATGAAGCTCACAGACTGAAAAATCAAAGCTCTGTGCTGCATAAGACACTCTCAGAGGTAAGCTCACATGGTAGTGTTAGTTTATATACACTCCTCCCTTTTAAATAGACTTTATTTTTAGAGCAGTTCTTACAACAACTCCAGGTTCACTACAAAATTGATTGAAGTTAGATGCAGAGTTCCCGTATCCTTTTACCCCTACACATGGATAACCTTCCCCATTATCAACATCTCTCTCCAGAGTGATATATTTGTTACAGCTGATGAACCTGCACCTCTTGTCCATGGTTCAGGGGTTCACTCAGTGTCGTACATTCGGTGGGTTTGGACACATGTGTAGTGACTTGTATCTACCATTGTAGTATCATTCAGTGTAGTTTCTTTCATTGCCCTAAAAATCCTCTATGTTCCATATATTCATCTCTCCCTTTCTGTAACTCTTCTTTAAAAAAAAAAAAACTAGTTTAAGCCTGTGTAGAGTCATTTAAATTGAAACAGTTTTTTTTCAGTCAGATTTCAACAGGCATAGATGAACATTTTTTGGGTGACACAAGTAGTATTTAATATGACCCATCTTCTTCTCCTTCCTTGGATCCTTTCTATAGGAGATAATGTTTGCTAAAATCTGGTTATCAAATGAGTAAGGCCTTACTCCAATAAAATGCATCGTATTTTTGGAAATATCTCAGTTCTTTTGATTGTCCTTTATTTCTTTACAAAAATATTATAATACGTCTGTTTGTAATACCAGATATATTGGACATATGATGCCCTTCTCCTGGTTTATCTGTTTAAAAACCTTGAGAGTTCACATGGAGTCATGAAGGGATCAATTTCATAACATTGAATATTACAGTCAATCTCTCTTGCATGCCTTATATTTTTGAGTATGACCTACCTGCTCTTGTTCCATTCTTTTGATCTCTTGCATCATTCTGGCAAAGTAGATGAGAAGTATCCTTCTAGGGGTTGGGGATTTAGCTCAGTGGTAGAGCGCTTACCCAGCAAGCGCAAGGCCCTGAGTTCGATCCCCACCACATCCCCCCCACCTTAAAAAAAAAAAGATACATCATTCTAGATAGGTTTGCCCTATTTTCTTGTCACATCTTGGGGACAAGCACCGCTGCTCTGTTGTCTGAGCCGTCCACTGGGATCATAAACTCAGCCCCAGTGAAAAATTAGAGGGACGAAGTTTAACGAAAGGAAGATACTTTATTTGTAGAGAGGAAAAGGAAGGGGGGGTGGGCAAAGGAGAGGATAAAGAGCTAGCCTAAGGAAGAATCAGGGTAGGGGGCTCCAGAAAGATGGAGGACCCATGGGCCCTTTATTCCTGGCTGCTTTTATGCAACCTGGAACGTGCATAACTGGATTGGCTTCCTGGCACCTCAGCCTACTGTCATTTCTTCCGGTGGTCTCCATGCAGCTTCTTTCTGTCTGTTTGCTTACTTGTCCTTGACCTGCCTTTTATGGTCTTATCTTTGGGGTGGGCAGCTAGTTGGCAAGGGGGTACCTCATTCATGGTTTAGAGTCAGTAAGGGGGTATATGGATATCTATTATACTCTATAATGACCCTAGAGTGAATAATACAGTGACTGTAGAGTGAGTACACATGTATATAGGTGTGTATGTTAGCACATAGGTGTGAGTACATACTGTTTTAAAGTTAGGCAGCCTCTCCCATTGTTTTTTCAGTGTTGATTTGTATATTTTGTTTGTGGGAGGTTACTTGAAGATGAATATCAGTGCTTTCCAAGGGGAAGTGTGTTCCTTCAGTGTCTTCTAGGTATAAGTGGTTCTTGGCTTTTGTGTCTGTCTCAAGACCCTGGACTATGTTAATGACTGTTACCCCAGATAATTACAGTATTAACATATGAGAAGGTACAACTGGTTATAACCTGTATAACACCCTTGTTACACTAGTACATTAGCAATAGCATTAATGACATTCATGAAATTGACCGATTGTGGTAACTAATAACTTTGTATCTTTAACCATAGGAGCAAGGTCAACACAGTTATAAAGCAGAATCCAACATAAACCAGGAATTTGTACGTAGTGGGTTTCCTGTTAGTAAAGTGGTTTTTATCCCGCATTTGGCAAGGGGATGATGAGGGATAGGAAAAGGTAGAGGGGTCAATGAAGAGAGTTCTAGTAGATGCAAGACCTAAGGACAAAAGGATGTTACTTATACTTTGGGAAACTTGAATAGATAGTTTAGGAAGAGTGAAGGGTGGAAGTAGTGGGTCAAACTATATAGAATCTAGACAACATTCCGTTGTGAAAAATGAAAGGGAGAGAGAATGAAAGGTAAAAGAAAAATCAGAGTATTTGGGTGAGGAAGGAGAGATATGAGCAAGGCAGGAGTCAATAAAAGTAAAAACCTAAACAACAACAAGAAGAAAGGAAAGGTAGAAAAGAGAATACATCAGACAGGTAACAGAATGAATAAGACAAAGGAAAAAGAAAAGGAGAAACAAAACATACATACATATATGTATATATGTATATATACGTACATATATGTATATGTATATATACATACATGTATATACACATACATATATACATATAGTGGAATTTCTCTGATGTCCACTGCTCTGTGGTGGTGCACAGCCCAAAACCTGATTCTGTGCTTGTTAGCCCTACCGAGTCTGCAGTGATTAGTGCTGGGTACAGTGTTGATCCTGGACTCCAGGCATGGAGTTTGGGCCAGTTTTTAGTTTGCAGCTCTCTGGGAGATTCTTAGTAGCCTGCCCATGTCTCCTTACCCTTTATATCTCCAAAACTTTGCTCAGTGGCGTGGGTATTGTTGGCTCTACTAGGCAGTGATGGGTTGGATCAGAAGAGAAGTGGAAAAAAAAAGAAAAAAAAAGAGACAGAGAGATTGGCAACAGTGTCTTCTGTCCAAGATCTTTCCCATGTTATTTGAGTTTTACCCTGCTAGTGTGCGGGTGGAGCTGGCATGGACCTGTGGCCCAGGAGCCTGCAGACTGGCTGGCTCAAGCCTCTGAGTCCATTGGTCGAATGCCAAGAGTAGGCCTTTTTATTTTTTGAGGTAGGATCTTGCTAGATTCTCCAGGCAGGACTTGAACTTGCAATCCTCTTGCCTCAGTCTTCCAGAGTACTGAATTATAGGCTCACACCACCGTGCTTAGCCCAATCATGTCTTAAAGGCTCCACCTCTTAATATTATCACATTGGCAATACCTGGAATTCGGAAGGGACATAGTCACACCATAAAATTTTCCTGTTCCTAATTTCTAACCCTATAAGTGACACTTATTAAAAGTTTACTAAATACTAAACTTTTTTACTCAATTGTAAGTTTTGGATCTGTTTTACTCAATTACAAGTTTTGATGCAAAAATGGATACTACTTTGAAACAAAAAGGCTAATTCATGTCTTAGGATTGTAGTGACCAGCAACCTCAGTTACCTTGTGACCTCGTATTCTTGATAACTTCAGCTCTTTATTTGGTGATCACATATTATAAAACTGTGAATTGGTTATTGGAGATATTTTAACTTTTACCTATTCCCGTAGATGAAGTACTTGGAGAATAATGCTTAACAAGCAGAGCAGGCAAGAATGAGTAGACCTTGAATAAATATTTTAGGAAGAAACGAGGAAAAGGGAGATTGTAAAAAAAAATTCTTAAAATATTTTTAGTTGATTATTTTGCTTCATTGATCACTTTTTCTTACTACAAAAGCAGTATCTTCTTAGGACCATACCACAAATAAACAGCCCCAAGAAGAAAAAGAACATACGCCATTAAGCCTACTCTGACATTAACACATTTCTGCCAGCTTGAACCACCTGTGGTATATGTATGACTGGTGATGCAAATAGATCTAATCACTTTTATTGGTCCTTTTGCTAATGAACTTAATAAACAGCTGCCTGATGGGATAGTCATGCATGTACCACTGGTGGTTTAAGCCCCCCAGCAGTGAGACATACAAATTAGTCCCCATTGTGAATGTGTTAATAATTTGGCACGTGTGTCTGTGCTGCTGTATGTTTTGCTGTGCACGTATATACTCAAACATACAGTAATAACGCAGTTCACAGATGTTTCTATTCACAGTCTGGTTCTCAAACAAAAGCATTCAACAGAATTTTGGTTCCATTCACAAACTCATCGGGTCACATATATGACCGTGGCCATCTTCCCCACATAAAAACAAATGTGGCCATCTTCCCCAAAATCATAAACAAATTAAGTTCTTGTACTGAGGTACCACTGTATATGCAGATGTATTTTTAAAAATCAAGATATTTTCTATTTTCAGTATCAAAATACAGTATGTGTCTACAGTAGTTTATCTATATACAGACATTCTTACATACTGTATTTTTATAATTAAAATTGTGTACCTGTATGACTTTGCCACTTTGCTATATTATTTCTGATGATATAAATTCTTGTTAGTGTCAGTTTAGAGTTTGATCATGCCTGACCTAGTACCTATTATTACTGTTTTTTCTAACCTTTTACTTCATTAGTCTCTATTCTTGATGTTCTTATCTGTTTCTGAAAGTTTAAAGAATTCCTTTGCATTCTGGGGGTATGTAGTAGAATGTCCAGAAACCTCCATAACTGATGCACCATAAAGTTTTACAAAAGGACATTCTTTTAGTATAGATCTTCCTTCTTGCTTATAGTGGAAGGCTTCTTGGCTTTGATGCTGTCATTTTGGCTTCTCAGACTCCATGAGTATGTGCAGTGTCTCAGATGGTCCAGTGTACTCCTCTGTGTAGGTCGTAACACTGGTAGTTTGAATCCCCATGTAGGTTGAATAACAATAACCATGCTGAGTACTTGTATAATACATCAGAGTTCACAAAGTGACTGACGGATCTACCTTCCTTCCTTCCTTCCTCCCTCCCTTTCTTCTCTCCTTCTGCCCTCCTTTCTTCTCTTCTCTCTGTCTCTGTCTCTGTCTCTGTCTCTGTCTCTCTCTCTCACTTTCTTTTCCTTTACAGTGCTGGGGATCAAACCCAGAGTTTCTTGTATGCGTACATCTTCATAACAGGGTCTTTTTCACAGGATTTTTATCCCCTTCTTTGAGTCGAAACTACAGAGGTTTTACTTCCTACATCAGGTATATACTTGAGCCTGAGCCTTCTGACTACGTGTGCCTTGGTCCTCGCATTAAACTATGCTGCTCTTGTATGAGTAATGGTCGGGAGGGGTAACTCAGTCTACAGTGTCAGAGATTTTAACTTTCATTTATTTATGTATTTGAGTTCTCCGTGGTCTTCAGTCTCCTGTTAACTGGAACTCCCGTACAGAACAGCCTCCAAGAGCTCTACTCACTCCTCAGTTTTGCAGAGCCTGATCTCTTTTCCAAGGAACAGGTAGAAGATTTCGTTCAGCGTTACCAGGATATTGAGAAAGAATCCAAATCAGGCAAGTCCTCTTCCTACAAATCTCCCCCAAGAGGTCTTGGCACACAGACTGTGCGGTGCATGACAGTTAGAGCTAGAAAAGAAAGAGAATCAATAAGATGCCCTCCAGGGATATGAAGAGCCACAAGTGTGAGGCAGATATTGGCTCCTTCATGTTGTTTCTAGCTGTATGATATCCGTGAAGGAAGTATTCACGAATTACTACATGATTCCACACCAGGGCTTCTTTGGTTTATTTTTGAAAGTAGAAGATACCTGCTGACTTGTAGACATCCTCCCATTTTTAATGTTTATAAAGACTGCGATACTATCCTAGAATGATTTTTCAGAACAAATGGCAGGTGTGCCAACTGGTGATTATGTGTGTGTTGGGTAAGTGTAACTTGGAGGGGCATCTCACAAAATTCGCCCTACAACAAGCTAAAGATCACTTAGGGAACCTGCTCTTAGTACCCCCATGTGTAGAGTTGCCAAGTAAAGTATGACAAGTAAAGTTGCCATATATTAAAAAACTACTCATTGTCTGTCTGAAATTCAACTTAGCTAATTACTTGTATTTTTATTATTTGTATCTGGCAATCCTACATATAGTGGAGCTCTAATCAGATTAGTTTCTGGTGTTCAGGTTACTTGGTGAAAGGACAAGGGATTTGAAGTCAGAAGAACCAAGTTTGAATGCTGGCAACATTTACATTCAGCTTGGATAAGTTGCTTAATTTCCCTGAGCCTCACTGAACTCTGCTATTAAAACGGTGATAGTATTAATTGCTCTATATTGCTAAACTGTTACATGATTAATGAGATTAAATGCAAAGACACCCTAGAAATAAAAGAGCTTCATGCAAATAAGATGATTAGTAAGAATCAAATTCTTTGACTGTTTCTGGTTCTTGGATTAAGAGCCAGTAACAATTTCTGCAGGGGCTAGAAGAATTAGTGAAGGAGGAAATACCAGTGGTCTTCCAACTTATGGTGGTTCCATTTATGATTTTGCAACTTTATAGTGTTGCAAAATTAATATGCATTCAGTAGAAGCTGTATTTTCAGTGACACAAAATATTTGTATATATTTATGAAGTACAATACGTTTTGATTCATACGCATGTGGGGTGATGGTCACCTTAGGTAATTATCATATCTATCACATAAACTTTTATCATTTCTTTATGGTGAGTACATTCAAAATCCTCTCTTTTAGCTACTTTGAGATATATAATGCATTATTGTTAATTATGTAAAAATTCTCAATATCATAAAACATTAGGGAAATGAACAAAACCACAATGAAATACCACCTTATGCCAGTGAGAATGGCTATTGCCAAAAAGACAAAAAAGTGAATGATGATGAGGATGTGGAGAAGTGGGAGTTCTTATACATTTCTGGTGAGAATATAAATTAGTACAACCGTAATGCTGGTAGTGATGTAAATTAGTACAATCATAATAGAAAACAGGATGGAGGTTCCTCAGAAAACTAAAAGTTTAACTGCCATACAATCCAGCAATCCCACTACTGAACATATACCAGAGGAAATGAAATCAACATGTCAAAGAGGTGTTTGCACTCTCGTGTTTATTGCAGCACTTTTCACAATTGCCAGAATATGGTGCTAATCTAAATGTCTCTCAATAAATGAATAAAGAAGATGTGGTATATCTAGGGACCAGGATACTAGTCAACCCTACGAAAGCATGAATTTTGATCTTTTCCCAGGCTAGATAGGGGGTAAGATAACTCTCTTGAGATGTGAGTGGCAGTCGTAAGTCACAGGTCCCCAGTCAGCCAGGTGCTCATGAGGGTAAATAACTGATACTCTACAGTGTTCTGCATTGCTGGTGTTGTTTGGATACAGGTGTTCAATAAATTGCATGAAATATTCAGTATTTTTTAATAAAATAGGATACATGTTAAATTATTTTGCCCTACTAGAGATTAGTGTAAGTGTTCTGAGCACGTTAGGCCAGTGAGGCTAAGCTATGATGTTAGGTTAGGTAAGTTAAATGCATTTTCAGCTTAGGTTTTCAGCTGTGGCATATAGGGACATAACCCATCCATGAGCATCTGCACTATGAAAAACTTCTATAGTGGCCTAGAATGTATAATTAGCATGAAAGTGAGAAACAAAAATAGATTGCTATATATTCTCTAGTAGTTCAACACCTTGGCCCTACTTTTGTCTTACTCTCTTGTATTTTTTTTTTTTTTCCTTTATAGCGAGTGAGCTGCATAAACTCTTGCAGCCATTTCTGCTGAGGCGAGTGAAAGCTGAAGTAGCTACAGAGCTTCCCAAGAAGACAGAAGTCGTGATATACCATGGCATGTCAGCACTGCAGAAGAAATACTACAAGGCCATTTTGATGAAAGACCTAGGTGATCAGAGGGCACTTGTCCATTTAGAAAGTGCATGGGGCTGTGATTTTCATGTAGAGAATGTTTGATAATCTCGCTCGCTTTGTGTTTTAGGTGACACGCAGGTCAGCTGCTGTGAGACTGTAGTAGAGTCTGTGTCATGTAACTCAGACAGGTGCTGCAGTGGGGAAAATTCTGTTTCCTCTCACTCATTTTCCTTATTGGCTGAAATTAAATACTTCCAAAGGCTCCTGCATGCCTTTTGTCCTCCCAGCCTGTCAGATACGGAACAGATCGTAGGTGTTGAATCAGATTCACCATGAAGGGTTGGGAGAGGTAGCAGTGGAACAGTCCGATTTTAGTTTTTGTGGGTAGTTTTGTTTTGGCTTACCTTTGACTCCATAACAGTTAAAGAGGGAAATTTTGCAAAAAGAGTCTCAAAATAATCCTCGGTTCAATTTATAGTTTAGATTTCCGTTTCAAAACAAAGCAATGGTTAAGAAAATTTTATATGAATGTGCCATGAATTGTAAATTCAGTTCATTGCACTTTGGGAGGTGAATATAGTTTTGAGGGATAGTCTGAAATGAATAAGGTTATTCATGAAAACTTTTTATTTCTTGGTTTGGTAATCCATCTTTGTCTCTCTTTAAAATCTAGATGCATTTGAAAATGAGATGGCAAAGAAAGTTAAACTTCAGAACATTTTGTCCCAGCTTCGAAAATGTGTGGATCACCCATACTTGTTTGATGGTGAGATGGTGCCCTTTTCCTCCACATTATTTTTCATTAATACTTCTGTGGCCAAAATCACAGCAAAATTCTTCCAAAGACCTACCTGTGTTTACTGTCCACTTTGTTCTCATTTTCTCTATATCAACGTTATCTAATATATTATTCATATTTAAATTTCTTCAAATGTCCTCCTAATGTCCTATCATATGACTTTTTCCTTTTTTTAATCCAAAATAAGTCATAGATCTTTGTCATGTCTCTTTATTCTCCTGTAATCTAGAAATATTCTTTAACTTTTTTTTTTTTTTTTTGCCCTTTATGTCTTTCAGGGTATTAGCAATTTTAGAAAAAGAGCTCATGGTTTTACAGAATAGGTCATAGAGTGGATTTCTCTGCTCTTGTGTTCATGGTTCTGTTTCCCTGTATCTTGAACCCACTCAGCCAGCCTTTCATCACACTATGCCCTCTCACCAGAGACTCCATATGCCCAGCCAGGAGCTGCAGTTCCTGGTTCTTTAGTCTCTCAGGAACCTTTGACACAGCTGATCACTTCTTTCTGAAAGCACTTCCTTCTTTCACCTTCCAGGGTGGCACTTTCTCTTGCTTCTCCTGCCCACATCTATTCTTTCTCAACATCCTTTGCTGCTTCCCCTTCATCTTACCAACTTCTGTAAATTTCCCTGTAAGCACTGCTTTAGTTGCCTCCTGCAAATTCGATGTCTAGAGTTTTCATTTTCGTCCAGTCTGGGGCCTTTTAGTATGCTGTAATGGTAGACCAGGACTTCTAGCCATGGAGGCTCTACTGCAGACAGCATTAATGCTGAAGGTTTGCGGTGGTCTTGAAGGGTGTCTTTGCCGGTGTTGCTATGACTTGTTTAAAAATTGCACAGAATCTGTGAAACTCTTGAGAAGTATCTGTTCATGTCAGTTGTCCATTTTTGGGCGGGGGTAGAGCAAGCTAACTTTGAACGTTAAGATACATTTATTTTTTTCTCTCTTTTTATTAGTATAAATTTGCAGGACATGATAAATACATTAATTGTGTGGAATTGGTACGTATGCCTATCACATCTTGATTTTTTTTTTACTTCTCCTTCCCCCATCCTGTCTTTTACCCATACCCAGATTGCCTTCCATTCTCCACATAGTCTGCCTCTCTCTTTCCTATCATCTTTTATTTTGCTTTTGAAATTATTAATACATTGGGTTGCTTATGTAAGAAAAACTAGGCAGTATTTAACCTTCCATGTTTCATTTATTTCATTTAGCATTATGGTCTGGAGGTGAATCCTTTTGGCTACAAATGACTCAAATTTATGCTTTTTTATGGCTGAGTAATACTCCATTGTGTAGATATACTACATTTTTAAAATCCATTAACTGTTGATGGACAAAGAGCCTGCTTCCAAGTTTTAGCTGTTCTGACTTGTGCTTCTATAAACATGAGTATGCATCTATTGCTATAGTATGACATCTTTAACTTTTTGGGGAAGATACAGCTAGGTTGAATGGAATTTCTAGTTTTAGTTTTTTGAAGAATCTATATATTGATTTCCATAGTGGTTGTATTAATTTGTATTTCCACCAACAATGTAATAGAGTTCCTTTTTCTCCACAACCTTGCCAGCATTTGTTGGTTTTTTTTTTTTTAATTTCTTTTTTTGTTTGTTTGTTTCTTGTTTTTTTGAGACAGGGTTTTGCTATGTAGTCCAGGCTGGACTTGAACTTGCTATGTAGCCTGGGCTGGCCTTGAACTCATGGATCTAGAGTCGGTCTTCTGCATATGTATAGCTAGTTTTCCGAGTACCATTTGTTTAACAGGCTGCCTTTTCTCAGGTCAGATGGCTGAATGTGCCTGGAGTTGACTCTCCATCTTCTTCGGTCTTGTTCCCTTGATCACATGTCTATGTGGCAGTAGCATCTTGTCTTTATTACTGTAACTTTATAGTATAACTTGTAGTCAGGGAATGTGACATCTCCTGCTTTGATCTTGTTGCCCAGGATTGCTTTTGCTATTCTGGGTCTCTTCTGGTTTCATGTAAATTTTAGGATTGTTTTTGCTAGTTCTGTGAGGAATGCTTTTGGGATTTTGATTGGCATGGCATTAATTCTGTGTATTCTGTGTATCACTCTTTCCATTTTCTGCTGTCCTCTTAGATCTCTTTTTTCAGGATATTACAGTTTTCATTATAGAGGTTTTTCCTGTCCTTGGTTAGATTAATTCCTAGGTATTTAATTTTTTTGAACCCATGCAAAATGGATAGTTTTTCTAATTTCTTTCTTGGTGGAATCATTGTTAGTATACCGGAATACTATGATTTTTGTGTGTTTATTTTGTATCCTGCTCCTTGCTGAATTTATTAGTTTGGGAGTCTTTTTAGTGGAGGTTTTTGTTTTTTTTTTTTTTTCTGTGTGAAGGATCATGTCATTGTTTCTTATATGTATCCTTTTTATTTTGTTTTTCTGCCTGATTGCTCTAGTTAAAGTTTTGAGTACTGTATTAAACAGAACGATAAGAGTAGGCACCCTTGTCTTGTTCCTGGTTTTAGTGGAAGTGCTCTCAGTTTCTCCCCATTTAGTGTGATGCTGGCAGTGGGTTTTAAGATAAGGTCCCTCTATACCTGTTTTCCACAGTTTTCTTCTTCTTTTTTTTTTTAATCATGAGTAGATGTTGGGTGGTTTGTCAAAGGCTTTTTCTGCATCTACTAGAATGATCGTATGCTTTTTGTCCTTGCTTCTGTTTATGTGATACGTTTACTGATGTACGTATGTTTAACCATACTTGCATCCCTGGGTGAAGCCAACTTGGTCACGATGTATGATCTTTTTGATGATTTGTTGCATTCTGTTTGGTAATATCTTGTTGAAGATTTTCACATATATATTCATTAAGGAGATTGGCCTGAAGTTTTCATTTTTGTTGTTAAATGGTTTTAGTATTAGTATAATACTGGCTTCCAGGAATGAGTTCAGTAGTGCTTCTTCCTTTTCAATTTCATGGAAGAGTTTGAGGAGTAGGGCTGTTATATCTTTCCTTAAGTTTTGGTGGAATTCTGTGGTGAATCCATGGGACCTTGGCTTTTCTTTGTTGGTAGGGTTTTTATTGCTGCCTCTATTTCATTTCCTGTTTTTGGTATGTTGAGAGTTTTAATATCTTCTTGGTTTCATTTTGGTAATTTATATGTTTCTAGGAATTTTTCCATTTTTTCTAGGATCTTCCAATTTATTGGAATATAATATTTTGTAATAGTTTCTTATAATCCTCTGTATTTTGGTGGTATTCGTTGTGATTTCACCTTTTTCTTTTGTAATTGCACTGATACAGGGTTTTTTCTTTGCTTTTTTGGGTAAGTTTGGCTAGGGGTTTATCAATCTTATTTATCTTTTCAGAGAACCAACTCTGATTCATTATATTGTTTTTTAATTCTCAACTTCAATAATTTCCACTCAATTTTTATAATTTCTTTCCTTCTATAAGTTTCAAGTTTGGATTGTTCTTGTTTTTCTAGGACCTTGAAGTGTTTCATTAGGTATGGGGATCTCTCTGCTTTTTTAATGTGTGTATTCATAGCTATAAACTTCCCTCATAGAACAGCTTTCATTTTGTCCCATAGGTTTTGATATGGTGCACTTCCATTTGATTGGTGTGCTTGTCATTTGATTCTAGGAAATTTGCGTTTGCTGATTTCTTCTGTGATCCATTGTTTATTCAACAGTGTATTAGTCAATCTCCATGCGTTTGTGTAATTTCTGTCACTTCTTTTTCTGTTGATTTCTAGCTTCATTCTTCTATTATCCAATATTATATAGGGGATTATTTTAATTCTTTTGTATTTATATAAGCATGGTTTATAGCCTAAAGTATGGACTATCTGGAAAAATTTTCACATGCTGCTAGGAAAAATGTGTATTTTGTTGTCGTGGGAGAGTACACAGTAGATATCTGTTAAATCCATTTGTTCAAGGGTGTGGCTTCTCACCACGGAGGGTGGGACTTCTGTGTCCTTCACAACCCAAGCTTGTGTTTGCTTAACCTTCTCAGGGGTCTGTGACTAGCTTGCCTCTTCTCCATGACTGCCTTCTGTGGCTGTATCCCACTCAGTCACTGCAGTAGTGAGACCCTGAAGTGTTCTGTGACTTCTGATTGCTGGAGTAGCTCAGCCTTAAACTGTAAACCCCTTCCCAAATTAGCCCTTGATCATATCACTTCCAAATATGGCAGACATTGCCATGAATTTCTTTTCCACCTCTAGCCTGCCATGCAGAAGGATTTACTTTCAGAGTAACCCTACCCTCCACCATATTTGAGGCTTACAATAACCATTAACTTTTCTTGGAGGTGGAGCTGCCACTGCAGTCTGTTATTTATCCCTGGGCTTCGACCATTTCTGGACTTACCAAGTCTTTGCAAAAACAGAATCCCTTTCTCCTGTCTGGAAGTTGAGGTTAGTGTTCTAGACTATTTTATTCTTTTCTTGGTATCACCTTCAGTTTCCCTGATTTCTAGTTTTCTTGTCCCCTCTTTGTAGATTCCCAGAACTCTACATCTTTTTGTTTTAGCTAAGTTGTTATTTTCCAGGAGTCTTCAGTTCCAGAAATCAGTCTGTGTTTTGGGCCTGGCTTTTACCTTGCCATATTTAATCCCTAAAAATTGCACTGAATCCTAATGAGATGCACACTAGAAAACTTTTTCTTTTAAGGGGAAGGGGGCATTAAGAACATACAGATTTTGAAGGAAACCTTCCAGGTAAACCTGGCTGCCAGCTATATTTGTGAATCACCAGTATACATCTAAGCCTGTCTTCTGATTTCTCTTCCCTTTTTTTTTTTTTTAACCAGTGTATGTTTGTTATATCTAATAAATGCATTCATCATGGGAAATTGGTACATATACATATCACATCTTAATCTTTTTACTTCTCGTTTTCCTCCCTGTTCCCTGTATCCTCTTCCCATTCCACAGTCTGTCTTCCACTTTCTAGAGACCCTCAAGATTTCAGTTTTGGATCTTCTTGCCTTTAGTATTATCATGTGCCTCAGTTTCATGAAGAGTGGATTCATTCCTTAGATAAATGCCTGCTAGGCTTTTGGGTATGCTGGGCTGTGTGATTGGTGTTAAGCAGCACTGAGACTATCATGGAAAGAAATAACTATAAAGTGCTGCAAACATGATATGACTGGGCATGTTTCCTGTTAGATGGAGCTTGGGCTCTCTTGTTGTAACCTAGCCACTGGCTTTTCTACTCATGGCGTCTTCCTCAGCGGGGCACATTGTTGTGAGCGGTTCTTTGTTTCCCAGGTGTGGAGCCAGAGCCTTTTGAAGTTGGAGACCACCTGATTGAAGCTAGTGGGAAACTTCACCTGTTGGATAAGCTGCTGGCATTCCTGTATTCTAGGTAGGTAGTGTTATGGGGAGGCTGGCTCCTGATACGGTGAGGTCCTAACACCACCAGGAGCTGGCAGCCCACCTCGATTCTTTGTGTCTTTGGCAAAAGAGTTCAGACAAGACACGTAGGCCATATATAAGAATGTAGGTAGAGTTTATTGCAAAATGATAGATTTTCACAGAGAAAGAGAAAGTACACCTTCAAGTGTGAAAGTAGTCAAGCAACAAAATGGTAGTTGTCCCAAATAAGGTCTCAGGTTATGTTTATATTGATTAACTGGGTCTTTTAAAGAATATCCTTTCCTTCCTCTGAGGCTATTGTTCGTAGACAAAAATTATGGGGTGTGTTTACCTACTGTTTACTCATTAGGTGGATGTCTCCATTTAGTTTGGTTTTTTAACTTTATATTTTTTATTAGTACATATTTGTCATGTGTATTGATCCCATTCATCATAGGGAATTTGTACCTGTTCATAATGTATCTTAATTCTTTTTTTCCCCATTTCCCTCCTTTCCCATCAACTCTTCTTATCCTCTCCATTTAGAAAAGCTTGGCTTCCCTTTTTTTCCCATTCTCTGTTTTTCCTTTTCCCTCCCTTCTCCCCTACCCCCTTGTTCCCTTCAAATTTGAATTTGTTCTTCCTACTTCCCAATACCTATCCTCCACTATGCTCCTTGTTTACCTTTTGGGTTTCTCACACAAAAGAAACAATGCCCTATTTAGAGGGTGGGGACTTAGGTTAAGTGGTAGAAAGCACAAGGCCCTGAGTTCGATCCCTAGCACACCCCTCCCACCCCCCAAAAAAAGAAAAAGGAAAAAGAAACAATGCCATATTTAAACTTGTATGTCTGATTTATTTCACTTAAGATTATGGTCTCAAGGTGCATCCCTTTGCCTACGAATGACTCATGCTTATCTTTCTTTATGGCAGAGTTGTACTCTATTGTTTATAAATACCACATTTTCTTTATCCATTCATCTGTTGATGGGCATATGTGCTGTTTCCAAGATTTAGCTATTATAAATTGTGCTGCTATAACCATGCATATGCAAGTATCACTGCAGTATGATGCTTTTTAACTCTGCAGTATGATGCTTTTAAACTCTTTTGGGAAAATACCTAGAAGGAGAACAGCTGGGTCAAATTGAGGTTCTAATTTTAGTTTTTTGAGGAACCTCCATACTAATTTCCACAGTGGTTATACCAGTTTACACTCCCACCAATGATGGAGAAGGGTTCCTTTTTCCTCACAGCCTCACCAGCATTTATTATTGGTTGATTTATTGGAGATAGCCATTCTTTCTGGAGTAAGATGGACTCTCAGTGTTGTTTTAATTTGCATTTCTTGAATGATCAGTGATGTCGAGCATTTTTTCATATATTTATGAATGTACTTCCTCATCTGAGAAATGTCTGTGTATTTCAGATGTCCATTTTTTGGATGGGTCTTTTAAATTAGGAGGTCTGACTTTTTTGAGTTCTTTATATATCCTCTAGATGTTAGTCCTTCGAACTGTTAAAACTTTTTTTCCCATTCTGTGGGTTGTCTCTTCACTTTGTTGGTGGTTTCTTTTGCTGTGCAAAAACTTCTTAATTTGATGTGATACCAGTGGTTGATTGTTTGTAATATTTCCTGTGCAGTTGGGGTTCTGTTGATAAAGTCTTTGGCTACATCTGTGCCTTGCAGAATTTTACCTATTCTATCTTCCAGCAGATTTAGTGTTTCTCTTTTAGTATTTTGATCTTTGGTCCATTTCAATTTTAGTTTAGTGCATGGTGAGAGATATTGGTATAGTTTTAATTATTGGCATGTAGAAAGCCAGTTTTCCAAGCACCATTTATTAAAGAGGCTTTCTTCCAGTGAAGGTATTTGGCCCCTTTGTCAAAGATAAGGTAGCTGAGTGTGCATCGAGTTGTTTCTGCATCTTCTCTTCTGTTCCATTGTTCCTTGGGTTTTTTTTGTTTTGTTTTGTTTTTTGTTTTTTTTTTCTTTTGCCAGTACTATGCTGTTTTTATCACAATAGCTTTGTAGTATAATTTCAAGTCAGGAATTGTGATGTCCCCTGCAGCTTGCTTTTGTTGCCTAGAATTGCTTTTGTTCTTTTATGTCTCTTCTTGTTCCATATGAATTTTAGGATTGTTTTCTCTAATTCTGTGAGGCATGCTACTGGTATTTTGATTGGAATTGCATTAAATCTGTATAACAGTTTTGGAATGATAGCCATTTTCACTATATTGATTCTGCCTATCCAAGAACAGGGGATATCTTTCCGTTTTCTGATATCTTCTTTGATCTCCTTCAGAGTACTGTTGTTTTCAATGTATAGGTCTTTTTCACTTCCTTAGGTTGATTCCTAAGTATTTCATTTTTCTTGATGCTACTGTGAATAGTGTTGTTTCCTGTATTTCTCTCTCAGTTTGTTATTTGTGTACAGGAATGCTATTGATTTTTGAGTGTTGATTTTGTATCCTGCTGTGCTGCCAAATCTGGGAGTCTTTTGGTAGAGCTTTTGTCTTTGGTCTTCTGTGTACATCATTTGCAAATAATGATAATTTAACTTCTTCCTTTCCTATCCTTATTCATTTTATTTCTTTGTTTTGTTGATTGCTCTAGCTAATGTTTCCAGAACTATAGTGAACTATAATGAACAGATATGGTGATAGTGGGCATCCTTGTTTTGTTCCTGATTGTAGAGTGAATGCTTTCAGTTTTTGTCTGTTTAGTATGATGTCAGCTGTTGGTTGGTCATAGATGGCTTTTATCAGATTGAGATAAAGACATATTCCGATAATCTGTAGGTTTTTTTTTTTTTAATCATGAATGGATGTTGGATTTTGTCATATGCTTTTTCTCATCTCTTGAGATGATCATGTGGTTTTTGTCTTTGGTTCTATTCATGTGGTATACCACATTGCTTTGATTTCTGTCCTTTGAAACATCCCCGCATCCCTGGGATGAATCCTACCTGGCCATGGTATATTATTGTCTCGATGATTTGCTGCACTGTTTGGCAGTATCTTATTGAGGATATTTGCATCTCTGTTCATTAAGGAGATTGATCTGTAGTTCTCTTTTTTGGTTGGATCCTTCTCTGGTTTTGGTATTGGGGCTATGCTTGCTTCCAGGAATGAGTTTGTGTTTATTGTCTCCCTTTCAATTTTGATTTTTAATTTTTTCAGCTTCATTAAAGAGTTTGAGAAATAATGACATCTTTTCTAATGTTCTTGTAGAATTCAGTGACTCTTTCAGGACCTGGGCTTTTCTTTAGTTTTTTTTTTTTTTAATTACTTTTGAAACTTCACTGATTGATATTGAGTTATGTAGAATTTTTATATCTTTTTTATTCTGCTTTGGTAATTCATATGTATCTAGGAATCTATCCATTTCTTCTGAGTTTTCCATCTTATTGGAGTGCAGGTTCTCAAAGTAAGTATTAACAGTCTTCTGAATTTCTGCAGGCTCCATTGTGATTGCATCCTTTTCATTCCTAATTGCATGAATTTGGGTCTTTTTTCTTTCTTGGATAATTTGGGCTATGAGTTTGTTGATTTTATTTAATCTTTCAAAGAACCAACTCTTTGATTCATTGATTCTTTGTGTTGTTTTTTAGTCTTAATTGCATTAATGTCTGTTCTGACCTTTACAATTTTCTCCCTCATATGTGCCTTGGGTTTAGCTTGCTCTTCTTTTTGTAGAACCTTGAGGTTCAACATTAGCTTATTTATTTGAGCTTGTTCTGTTTTTCTTTTTCTTTTTTTCTTTTTTTTTTTTTTTGGTGCCAGGGATTAAACTGAGGGCCTTGCTCTTGCTAGGCGAGCACTCTACCTCTGAACTAAATCCCCAACCCCTGTTCTGTTTTTCTGATGTGGAAATTCACCATTATAAATATCCCTCATAGAACTGCTTTCATTGTGTCCTGTAAGTCCCAGTGTGTCCTACTGACATTATCATTTAATTATAGAAACTGCCTAATTTCTTCTTTAATTTCATCTTTGACCTATTGGTTGCTCAGGAGGGTGTTATTTAATTTCCATGTGTTTTTGTAGTTTTTTTTTTTTTTGGTGGTGCCGGGGATCGAACTCAGGGCCTTGTGCTTGCAAGGCACGCCCTCTAATCACTGAGCTAAATCCCCAGCCTTGTCACTTTTTTTTTTTTTTTGTGGTGTTTATGTAGTTTTTGTGGTTTCTTTTGCCATTGATTTCCATTTCCTTGCACTATGATCTGATAATATGCATGGGATAATTTCAGTTCATTTGAATTTACTTAAGCATGTTCTATGAGCTAGAATGTGGAGGAAGTCCCTTGTGCTGCTGAGAATAACGTGTATTCTGTTGTTGGCTAGAACACTGTAGATACCTACTAAGTCTATTTGTTCAAAGATTTGGTTCAGCTCTGATATTTCTTTGTTGACTTCTTTGGTGTAATTGATCTACTTGTAACAGTGGGGTATTAAGGTCCCTCATTACAATTGTGTTAGTGGTTATCTGATTTTTCGTATCCATTAATGTTTGTTTTGTATGGTTGAGTGCACTGGTATTTGGTTCATGTATTTTTATGATTGTTATCTCTTCCTCTTGGACTGTTCCTGTAACAACTTTGTAGTACCCTTCTTTGTCTCTTTTGATCATCTTGGCTTTAAATCCCCTTTGTCTGCAAATAGAATAGCAACCCCTGCTTTTTGTGGGTTCCTGTCAACATGGAATATAGTTTTCTATCCTTTGACTTTCAGTCTGTGAATTTTTTTTTTAGTTAAATGTGTTTCCTGTGTGCAGCATATTGTTGGGTCTTGTTTCTTGATCCATTCTGCCTGTTTCTTTTGATTGGTGAATTGAGACTATTCACATTGATGGTTATAACTGATGACTATTGACTTACCCTTGTCATTATATTATTTTCCTATTGTTGGTTCCCTTTCTTTACCTTCTGTTTAATTGCTTACCTTGCCTGGTGGATTCATTCTTTAGGGATTCTTGGAATTGTTGTCTTCATTGTCTTTTTCCAGAATATTCTTTAGAATTTTTTGGAGTGCTGGTTTGGTGGTCATGAATTTCTTCAGGTGTTCTTTATCATGAAAGTCTCTTTATTTCTCTGTCAATTTTGCAAGATAATTTTGTGGGGTACATCAATCTGGGTTGGAGGTTGTTTTCTTTTAGAGCTTGAAGTACTTCAGGCTGCCCTTGACTTAAGGGTTTGAATTAAGAAGTCTGTGATTCTAATGGGTTTTCCTTTATAGGTAATTTGCTTCTTTTCCTTAACAGCTTTTAATATTCTGTTCTTGTGTTGAACTTCTGGAATCTTGACTATTACATGCATTGGTGTAGTTTTTTTTCTGATCATGACTATTTGGAGTTCTATATGCCTCACTTACCTGGATGTCAAATTCTTTTTCTCTGCATGGAAGTTTTCTGCTTTACTTCTGTGAAAAGGTTCTTTATGCCCTTTGTGTAATCTTCTGATTCTTCATTGATTCCTAATAGTCTTATGTTATTATTCTTTGCATTGTCTAGCAGCTGTTGGATTGATTTTTTTTTTTTTTTTGTGGTTCCTTGCTATTTTTAAGAGGATTTTCATTTGGTGATCATCAACTACAACCCTGTCTTCTTGATCTGATATTCTGTCTTCACATACGAGTTGATTCTGCCTTGTATACTTTCAGCAGAATTTTTAATCTCCTGGATTTCCATTCATGTCTGTTTTATGGAATTTTGGTCTTCTGTATTAGCATTTATGGCTTCCATGTCTTTTCTACACTCCTTTTTGTTTTTTTTTTTTTTTTTTGCTTGTATCTACTCTAGACTCACTACTCATTTCCTTCATTATGGTTGTCATCTCTTTAATTATCTCTGTTTTGTTTTGTCAAGAGACTTACTGATCTGTTTTGTTACTTTGGCTGCTACCATTTCAGAAAATTCAGCTGGGTGGCTTTTGATTTCTTCTATTTCATTGTTCCCTGGATTTTCCATGGGTGAGTTGGGGGTTATGGGTTGCATCTTTCTTTGTGTTTTTCTCATTTTCTATTTTGTTTTTATTTATTTTCTGCACTGAAGCTTGCAAATTGCTTATGGTAGGTAGCTTTTATTATTAGTATCAAAACCTCTTTAGGAAATGACTACTTTTCAAAGCTAGTTCTAGGTATGGCTGGCTTTTGGCCTTTGAGTCTGTCTTAGGATCCTGCCTCTTCAGTTTATTAGAGATGAAAGGTTACAGCCTGTTTGACCTAGCACCCAGTCCTTTGGTACTTGACTATAGTACTGTTGATGACCCCCAGACAGTCTAGGCATTGGCATATATAGAAGATCAGTTGATCACAACAACTATGTCACCATGGCTAAAGTAGTACAATTAGTAATAACAGTAGCATTGAGCATAGACTGGAAAATGACAAACTGTAATAACTAACGATTTGTCACCTTTAAGCATAGGTACAAGATTTATAGTTATATAACAAAAGATAAATCAGAAATTTATATATAGTAGATAGCCATTCAACAGAGTGATTTTACCCTAAGGAGAGAAAATTTAAAAGGGATAGGAGAAAAAATATAGAAATGAAAGAAGAAAAAGAGATTAAAAGCAAGGCTGAAGGACAAAGGAAGATTACCCAAGCCTTGGGAAACTGGTGAAGGAAACAGGAAAAAAAGAAAGAATAAACATAAAAAAAAATGCACACTCACAAAACCACAAAAGCAATCAAAAACAACAACAAAAACCTGGAAGCAATGGAAAAAAAAGAAAGACATTCCTATTTTCTCTGTGTTTTCAAGTCTGTGCATTTCTTCTGGGGTCCACACTTCTGTGGTACTCCCCAATTCAGGGTGTGACTTTGCTCTTACTGGTAGACTAAGGAGGCAGTCAGAGCCCAGATCAGTGCTACATAATGCCAATAAGCCTGTAGCATGATTAGGGTGGGGCGCTGGATATTCCAGCAAGCCTGAAGTAGGATTAGGACAAGATTCCAGATCTGGTACTTTCAAATCCACAGAAATTCAGGCTGATCCTGGCCTCTGGTCATAGAGTTAGGGTTTAAATTGTTCGGTTTATATCCCTCCCGGTGTCTCTTGCTGGCCTGACCATGGCTCCCTGACCCTGGACATCTGTGATAGGTCGTCCCTTACCCAGTCACTGTGGGGTTTTAACACTGGGAGCACTGAGATAAAGCCAATCCACAGCTGCTCTGAATTGCAGGTTTAGTTGGCCCCTCCCTAAAATGATGTCTGACCAAGTACTGTCTCCAGGGGACACTCCAATCGCTTGGACTAGAGTCACTCATCTGCTGTTGTAGTGCTCAGCATCCACTGCTCCATTAACTGTTGCATTTTTTCCCTGGAGGCCTGTGGAATCATCTGCTTTCACTGTGTCCTTTCACATGCCAGGAGCCAGGAACAGGAGAGAAAGTGCAGATTTCCCCTTCCTTTTTCTGTGTTGTCTGTCTGTCTCTTCACTTGCTCTGTGGGGTCCCATTTTCCTTTCCAATCCTTCCTGAGTCTTGGGGATCCACCTCCCCCTCCTTCCTTTTCTTTGCTAAGTTGTTTTCCAGTGTCTGGATTCTGAATCTTGGAAAGGTTGCTTTGTTGCAGCTTACAGTCCACCATCTTGAAATACCCAAGCTAAACTTTTGTTTCTGTGGATAAATTCTAGTTTAGAAAATTTGTATATTTTAATCTCAGATTGCCTTCTAAAAAGGTAGGCATAATCCATTTAATTTGTTTTGAGACCTCACCTGTGGTCTGGACTTTGTAGGGACCCTGGACCTTAATCAACATGCTCAGAGGATGTTACGTCCTCCTGAGCTAAAGTTTGAAACCACAAGCTTGTGTGGATTTTATCTATAATAACGATTAAGAAAGTGAAACAGATTTGTTATGTATGTGGACCAACTCCCCACAATTACTATAGTCATTTTTTCCTGCAACACGTGCTAATAAAAATTTTTAAAAAAGAGTGAAGGAAAAAATTTGTCTCCTTCGCTCTTTAAGCGACCTGCAGCTGCCTGTCTCTGGGCCTGCTAATGACTATCTTTCTAACAGGCAGTAGGCTCACATTTACTGCTCTGAGTTAGTGACTGTTAAGACCTGAGGAATGAGGACTTTACTGATTTCTGGGAACTAATGCACATTTTCCTTTTTTTATGACCCTGAATCAGGTTCTACCTTCTCTACAACTATACTCTCCATCCCATCCCATCCCACCCCACCTTACCCACTACACTATCATATTTTTCTTTTCTGAAATCCTACAGCATTTAGGCGCTTAATTCATCACTTAGCAATACTCTACTTTAATCTGCTGTCTGGCTAATTGATATGCATTAATCTTATCATTCCACCCATACTGTTTGTCTCTGCAAACGTGGTGACAACACTGATCATTTCTTTTATAGTTGCCCACCAATGCCTTGCACCGAATTGGCAAATAATAAGGGCTCAGTAAACATTCATTTTTGTTAACCTATGATGAGGTTCGATTTAAACTCAAGGGAAACTTGGGGGATTTTTGCTAGAGACAGAAGTTGGGTACTGAAAGACTTGGTTCAGTTAGTGTTTAGCAGCCTGGTGTCCAGCTTGTACCTAATCTTCCTAGTTACAATAGAAAAAGAATAGTTTAGGAAAAGTCTAGATTCTCAAGAATTTCAAAGTTGTTCCTTTGGGACAGCTGCCCTGGGTATGGCCTGGACTAACCTAAAACTTCAGATTTGGCAAAATTCTCCATGCCTGGAATGTGCAAGTTAAATGATTGCATGTCCTACTGTATTTTATTGCCTCTGCTATGTCTTTCATAAATGTGTCAGAGTTGGAGAAGAGCCCATAAATACCACTGCCTTACTTTTTCATTGCAGAGACTTAGAAAGGTTATGTGACTTGTACAAAGTCATGTGGCCAGCACATGGCAGAGACGAGATTAGAATTGAGGTCCTCACTTTCAAGTTCAGTGGTTTTTTCACCTATTCGGAGCTTGTCTTGTGGGTATTTCCATAACTGTTCCTCTTACGCTTGCAACACGTTTAGATTAAGTTAGTTTTTTTAATGAGAACATTATCTTGACAACACTATGCTTCTTTATGAAAATTTAAAATAATGCCTAATCCTAGAGCCCAATTTAACCCATGATTTTCCTTCTTTGTTCTCCCCTCCCTACATATAAGCTTTTTCATGTCATGGGAAATGGGAAGTCACCTGCCCCTTGTTTCTCTAGAGTGATGCCTCTCAGACTTTCACCCAGTATAGCCCTGTACAGCAGTGAGTTATATTCCCAGGTGGGGGACAGCTGTAGAGAGCTGACCGTAAGTTTTTCAGGGTCTCGGTGTGTCTCTCTGTGCACATGCACGAGTGTGTGTGTGTGTGTGTGTGTGTGTGTGTGTGTGTGAGAGAGACTGTGTACGTGCATATGTGTACATGCATGCATTTGAATTTTATCTTTTATTCTTTGTGTATGTATATTTATTTTGCTGTTAAAATGAAAGCTTAGGGGCTGGGAATTTAGCTCAGTAGTAGAGCGCTTGCATAGCAGGCTCAAAGCCCTGAGTTCAATCCCCAGCACTACCCCCCTCCAAAAGAAAAGCTTGTATTTCTTCCACTGGGTGGATTGATGTTCTAGGAAGAGACTGTTTATTCTAGGCTTCGCATACCCTCCGGTGCCTTGACACATGCCTCTGGGAATATCTCCACTCTGGTTTAAGAACTGCCTCTTTGAAGGATACAGCTGCACGTAGAAGTATATTCTTGTATAAAGTATTCAGAATTTCTGAGAAAGTCTCTGTAAATTAAACGACATATTTCTGCTTTAGCATTTCATTATTTATAAACTTGTATTCGTTGATAAGTTTTACCTGAGGGAGACTCACCTTGGATACTACTCGAGCTGGCAGTTTCTTTTTGTTTTCTTCCCAGGGGCCATCGGGTTTTACTTTTCTCCCAGATGACCCAGATGTTGGATATTCTTCAGGACTATATGGATTACAGAGGTGATTGCCCTTGACCACTACATTACCTGAACCTTTTTTAGATTGAATAGTCAGACAGGTCCCTGAAAAGTAATAGGAGGTTTGAGAATATTACAGAGGAAAGCAGAGTGAGAACATTACTCAGAATCAAAAGAAGATTAAAAAGTAAAGATTTTGGAGAGTGCTGCGTGAAGCAAGGATTTAAAATTGTGAGCACTGGAGCAAATGTTGCAGAAATGTGGGGTATTGTTGAAAATGTATGATAAACAGAGTTTCAGTGACAACTTTCATGTGTTGTAACACTCAGTTCAACAGTTGAGCACTTATTTGGGATTACTAAAAAGACAAACATTAAAATTATAGAGGTTCCACCAATCAAAGAGACAGAAAGGTAAGATCGGTTATTTCTATATAGACAAGAGGGAATGTAGAGAATGTAGGGCTCTGTTTAGTATATAATAAAATTTATGTGAGATAAGGGGGGAAAGCTGTAACATTGGTTGATCTTGAACCCAGTGGTGAAGTATCAGCTCTAAATCTTACAGTTTAAAAAATTAGTCCAGAGTAGGTCTCTCAGATCGCATAATGGCTCCCAAATACTGAGTGTGCCTAGTCCCGCAGACATCCACAGAAATATCATAGTGGCACATTGAAGAAACCCCACGGCACAAACATGGCTTGCATTCATACCTCCCCTTCCTGAGGTGGTACCCGGTGACAGGTGGAGAACCCTAAAGCTTCATAGAAAGACAGATGCTGGGCCATCGAGCAGGCTCACTCACCTGCTCTCTTGTGCTCGTTGTACTGCTTGCCTCAGTAAAAAGTATATCTTAGCAAGTACAAACTGCCCTAGAATATGAACATTCAAAGTTGCTGGGGAATGGTCAGAACTGAGTATTAACTCCATAAATGTCAAAGACTTCAAATTCATGTATTTAAAAAACACAAAGTAATATGTTATGGTGTATTCTTTTATGTAATGGTGAATTGTCCCCCTAAATTTAGATTTTTTTCACATGGGATTTATTTACCATAGGGGCGTGCTATGGTAAGATATGGACAGGGACATATGGTATGATTGTGGACAGGGACAAAATTTGCATCTGATTTTGGATTGACTTAATTTTTTATTTCCCAGAGTCCTTGAAAAGATTTAAGATTTCTCTGTGTTTTGTTTTGTTTGTATGTATGTAAAGGCTACAGCTATGAGCGTGTGGATGGTTCTGTGAGAGGAGAAGAGAGACACTTGGCCATTAAGAACTTTGGACAGCAGCCCATTTTTGTTTTTCTCCTGAGTACCAGGGCAGGTAGGCCGCATAGGTACTGGGGAAAAGGTGTGTACTGCTTTCACATCCCAGCCATTAGTGCAGTTTCCTATGATTTTCTGGAAGGTGTGGTTATTACCAAGGAGTGCAAAAAAGAAGGGACCCAAGGCCATTAACATTATTTATCAAGGTACTGGACTTCTCCCACGGTGCTCTTTTCCATCCAACCTATCTAAGCTATGGTCTCATCAGAGAATTGAGACTGAAACCTGAAATTGCTTTACCTCTTGACTCAGGAATGTCATGAAAGATTACCGTAATTTTGTGGAAAGTTTTGTTTACATTTAATGGAAGCAGCTGTCTTTCTCATGAATTTGATAAATAAGGTAACCTGTTTGGTGGTTTCCCTTCCTCCAGAAGAACCTCTGGAACAATGTGATAAATGCTTAACAAACATCTAGTTGTTTAAATTGTGATTATAATGAAACTACCAGCTGTTTAAAATTATTTGTGATGTAAGTAAATCATAAATATTATATATGATAAATGTTTTACTTTACCAGTTAGAGAATATTTTCATATACTATAAAACAGTTTGAAATCAGTTTGGGGAGATGACATTTTTCTGATACTCTGGATCAAGCAGATTTTAAATTAGTTGTGAACTCATAATCTTAGTTTCATTATCTTATTTTTTGTAGGCCTAAATCCTGATGGAATAAGTACAAGAACACAAAAGAGCTTTGTATCCTCTATTAAAGAGAGATCAATATGTTTATGAAAAGAATTGTCTTATTTAGGAAGAGTTTATTAAGTGCTTAGTACTACAAAGGTCTATAAAAGTAGTATTAAATAGAACCCTTGAGTAGGAGATTATTTCACCAGTGTGTGTCTTATGTCTATATTAAAGTCAGTACTATGTAATCAGATTTATTCGGCCTCACGCTTCCAAGAACATGGGCCCCACAACACATCTCAGCCATTTAGTCATATGATCAGCTGTCTTGTGGTAGTCTTAGGAAAGACTAGCAGGATCAGGTCAAGTATTGGGAAAACAATTCCATTTATGGTTTAAAAATTTCATCATATTCAGAGAACAGCATTATGTTTGAAATGTCTAAAATTAGGAAAAAAGTGGCCTCAGCTTTTTGGTCAGTCTCCTTGTAGGCCACAGAGTAGATCATTTAGGAATTGAAGCAGACCTGGACATTAGCCTTTTCCAAATAGTCATGTTTGCAAACACAGTTTTCTAGAGTTTTGGCAGCATAGCTTTCAAATATTTCTAATTGAGTCATGTTGCCACCAGGTGGCAGTGATACTTCATGAATATGTTGTAAATAGCTAAATATAGCATATTTATGAAAGTACCATCCTTAGTAAGAGCTAAACTTAAACATGAGACCAAGAAGAAGGTAATTTTTATGGAATACATTTTCAAATGAAGTAGTGCTTAGGAGTATTAGTTTATAAAAACACAGGGTCTGGAGTTGAGTGCTATGGTATTCCCATGTGGTCCCAGCAACTTGGGAGGCTGAGGCAGGACAGCTGCTTGAACCTGTAAGTTAAGACCACCTTGGATGACATAGCAAGACCCTCATCTCAAAAACAAAAAGCAAAAACCACAGATTCTGGAGCCAGATCAGGTGGAACCAAATCCTGGCCCTTTTAATCTTCTGGCTGTACACCTTCAAATGAGTCCTTTAACTTTCTGTGTTTCCATTTCAGTATCTAAAAATGGGGATAATAATAGAAAGGACTCAAAAAAAAAAAAAGGCTGGGGATTTAGCTCAGTGGTTAGAGTGCTTGCCTTGCAAGCACAAGGCCCTGAGTTCAATCCCCAGCTCTTAAAAAAAAAAATTAATAATAATAATAGAAAGGACTGTAGGGTTGTGATGGGGTGAAAACAGTTAATATATTTAAAGTGCTTAGAACAATGCTTGGTGATAGTAAACTGTAAATGTAGCTATCGTTATGAGATATACAGTATTTACCATCTCTTGGTAATCAGTCATTACTATCTCTTTGTTCCAACATTAATTTTGTATGAAGACATTAATGAGAATGTTTCTGCCCGACTTGCCTTGAGATCCAGTTGTGAATCAGCAGTCCTTCTGAAAAGCAGCCCTTTGTCCTGGCTTGGAAGGAGCCCTTTCAGGCTTGCTTGTTTCAGCAGTGAGCTCTAATGACACTGGCAAGAAGGAGTCTGTTTTGTACTGGTTTTCACATTAATCAAAGAGAAGGCCGTAATTTGCTTTTGTGGTTTTCTTCATTCCCAGAACTCAAGATACCTGTTCAGCCCTTTTCTTGTAGTACTGAAGAAAGACCAGAGATGTGTTGCATGGAGCGTTCTTGTCTTGAATTGGCTTTGTTGCCTGGCCTTTGATTAAGGGGGTAGGAAGTACAGGAAGTTTTCCCCAGTCAGAGGGAGGGAGTTTTCTGCTCCACTCAGCGATACATCAGCCCCTCTTCTGATGAACCTGTATTAGGGATCTTTTACTTATAGCTTGCGAGTGTGACCAAGTACTCTTCTTTTAGTAACGCGCACAGCAGACCGCTCTCGTGTGTAGAGCTGTTTTCTAAAATAACACGGGTCCTTTTTCACAGACTATTCCCTAAGCAAAGTCCAATGGAGATTTTTTAAATAGAAGAGATGTAACATGGCTTCGTGGCACTAAATGAATCGTCTTCTTTTGCTGTGTACCTCTGCTCCCCTCATTCGGTTATTTTTGTTTTTAACATTTTTCTTATTAGTACATGTTTGTAGTACAAATGATTGCATTCCTTGTGGAGAGTTAGTACAAGACACATCTTAATTCCTTTTTTCATTCCTTCTCCCTTCCCTCCCTCCCCACTCCACCCCTCTCTTGATCCCTCCCCTTGCTTTTTTTGTACCTGTTTGCAGTACATAATGTTTACATTTCTCGTGTGAAGTTGGTACATGTACATAACGCATCCCAATTCCTTTCTTCATCCCTTCTCTTCTCCCTCCCTGCGTCTCTCCTGATCCCCTTCCCCTTTGAGAAAGATTTTTCGCCCTACTTCCTGTTACCTGTCTTTTATTTTGCTTTTTATTTATACTTTGATTTTCTCATACAAGAGAAACCATGTGATATTTCGGCTTGAATATCCAATTTATTTCACTTAACAGTTTGGTCTCAAGATGCATCCATTTTCCTACAAATGACTCAAATTTATCTTTATGGCAGAGTAGTACACCATTGCGGTTGTATTTTATAATTAAATTTTCACAAGTCAGACAATGTGAAGTCAGGTAGCTCTTTTGATCTCTGCAAGGCTCAAATTGGGGGTGAGGATGTTAGTTCGAAGGATAAAGCCAGTTGATTTGACTGATTTCAGTTTATCAGCCTGACCCAGTATAACTTTATCTTTATTTTCCAGTTTCTCATCTATGTGCTGCTGATCATACTCCTTTTTGCATTGTTTCAGGTGGAGTTGGCATGAACTTAACAGCAGCAGATACTGTTATTTTTATTGACAGTGATTTTAATCCTCAGAATGACTTGCAGGCTGTTGCCAGGGCTCACCGGATTGGCCAGAACAAGTGAGTTAAGCATTAGCACTTTGTGCTTCCTTGACTTGTTTGGTGGTGGTTGGTTCCGGGCTGGGGAGGAAGGTGAACATCGTAGTTCTGGTGATGGTACGAACTGGGGAGTCGGGAGACCCCTGGGTTTTAGCTGAGATTTGCCACTGACTCCTAGCATTGTCTTGAGTGGGTCACATTGTCAGTCCAGACTAACTTTGTTGAAAAGAGCAAAGTTAAATTGCGAAAGAGTTAGAAAGAACCTTTAGAAGTTTTAAAATTCATTTTTCAAATTAGACCCCAACTCAGTTAAAGAACAAGGTTAAGGGATTATGGATAAGCTAAAAGATAGTTATTACTTTTTGGGGGGGTGGCGCTGGGGATTGAACTCAGGGCCTTGTGCTTGCTAGGCCAGCACTCTACCACTGAGCTAAATCCCGAACCCCTAGTTACCATTTGAGCTGAGATAATGTATATGTGCCAGAGTTTTTCCTTAGCCACAGATAGGGAATCTCATATATGGTCACCTCAACTGGCAGTGAATATAGAATGAAGAGGGTGGGCTTTGAGCCATCTAACATGGATTCGTATTCAGCCACATCGTTCATTGACTATGTGACCGTGAGCACATACTTTAACCTCATGGACCTACTCTACTTTTGCTGTGATAAATGTAAGGATGCCATTGGTTACCTTAGATTTGATGCCAGACCTAACAAATGCTCCTGTCCAAATGAAACAAAGTCCCTTTAATTGTACCCTGAATATGGTATTTAGTTTTACATCCTATTAGGTGTATTTACTGGCATGTTTCCCCCAACTTTGTAGACTCTTACAGCACACTGTTCTTATTTGACTTACGTACAGGTCTGTTAAAGTTATTCGGCTGATCGGCCAAGACACTGTGGAAGAAATAGTCTATAGGAAAGCAGCCTCCAAGCTGCAGCTCACCAACATGATCATAGAAGGTGGCCACTTTACTCTGGGAGTCCAGAAGCCTTCTGCCGATGCTGACCTCCAGGTAGACTATGTTTTTTTCTTTAGAATAGTCATGATTGGGCTAGGGATTTAGCTCAGTGCTTAGAGTGTTTGCCTCGCAAGCATGAGGCCCCGAGTTCGATTCCCAGTACCAAAAAAAAAAAAAAAAAAGAATAGTCATGATTTGTTTGTAGTTAGTGCTCTCTGTGAATGAGTGTGTAAGTCGAAGGCATCAGCATTAACCAGCCACTGTCCCCAGCAATACATTTGTTCTCTGGCCAACTCATATAAAGTGCTGTAAGGAGGTAACAATGAGTACGGGACACAAGGTGATAGAATACAGATCAGGGAGGATGGGCTTTGAACTATCAGACTTGGATTTGAAGCCTTATCGTTCATTGGCTGTGTATTTCTGAGCAGATATTTTAACCTCATGGATCTACTCTTTTATTGCTATTATAAAAATAAGGATGCCACTATTACTTCAGAGGGCAGTTAAGAGAATTAGATTTAAAAAAAGTGAACTGAATGTAATCAGTGATGATTAATTCCATACCTCCTTCTTAATCCCAGATACTTTGACCAGTGACTTACAATTCTTATTTCACACTCAGAGGGGAATGAGCGAGACTGGGAACTCAAAATCATACAATAGCAAAAAATGAATGAAAGAATTAGATTTAATTTGCTTGAAGAAGGGAAAATTAGGTGAGAGTCAAATGCCAGCATTGAAGAGTCTAGTGAGAACTCCCTTTTGGAAAAATGCTTAGAGTTATTCTCTAGCAGCCCTGGAGTTAAAATTAGAACTCATATATTATAATATATTCCAGGTCCTTTTGAGGTGTTGGATACAAAGAAGACAAGTCCTAGGATTCTAGGAGGAGCCAGACACTGCCAGTGAGATAAACATCTGATAAAGGTAGTAGCAGAAGGAAGGTGAGAAACTTTGCAGAGAAGAAATGGCAGGAGCTGCCCACTGTCCTTAGGTGGGCAGCTAGAGAGATAGAAAATTCAGAGATGGCTGTAAGGCTTTAAAGCTGGATGGTGAGGAGAAGAAAAATTAGGAAGATAGGTAGTAGGACAGAGTTATAGAAAGGTGAAGATGGTATAGGCTTTAGTCAACAGGGTTTGTAGTAAAAACACAATATAACATAAACTGTTGTTAAAGGAAGACTCAGAGATGAGAAGGAAAGGATTTTGTTTAGAAAAGTTTGCATGAAAAGCTGGCTTTGAAAGGAATAGCTTACTAAGAAATATAGCAGGTAGGGGAAAAAATTACATAGTATTGCAAGCAGCATTACCATGTTTATAGTCAATCTAAGCATGGGTTTAAAAATAGCAATGTCCTTATACATATTTTCATCTTCACATATCAGCATTGCAAAGACAATGATGTCGCTGTTTTATAAAATTTAATTTAATTTTATTAGTGCATGTTTGCAGTACATAACGATCACATTCATCATGTACATAACACATCTTAATTCTTTTTTTTTGGTCTCCATCCCCTCCTCTTCCTCCAGCTCTTCTTCTATTCCCAATTTACAGAAGCTCTATTTCCATTTTTTCCCCCTCAATTCTTTTTTGTTAGGGAGTCAAGAACTTAGAGGAAAGGCTGAGATTTCATTTATTTGGGCACTAATACTAAAACAGTAACCCTAGATCTTGTTTGTTTGTTTTGTTTATCTTAGGGATAAGTGTGCATTTTTTCTTACGTTTTTCGTTGCTAACTCTGGCTTGTGCATGCTCCTCCGTAATGATGGCAGGGCTATACACTTTGTTTTCACCCTGTCGAAGAGGCAATTCCAAATGTAACGTGAAAGCTTGAGAGAGGTAGGCCCACATCTTAGAGACTCCCAAGTATAGTTCTTCACAGGACGTGGAGAGGTGAGTTCACTACTGGGTGTGGTGCCAGGGCTGACAGCCCCAGAAGGCCCACGCTCTGGGGGTTGAGGGTGACAGGTCTCATATGATGCTTGAACTCTCTCCGTGGAGGGAGCTCTGGGGATCACCCACGCTCTGGGCTGCTGGCACGTCTCTGTGAAGCTCATAGATGGAGCTCCCTGCTGTGGGCCAGTACTTGTGGGAACATAAACTAGTGGCTGCTTGACAGGGCCTCAGTGTGACTTCTTGCCTGGCTTGTGGTTGTTGGAAATTGTATTCTGCCTCTAATGTCTGAATTCTCTTTCCCATCCAGACTCCATGAGGTAGTCGTAGTTGCCAAAAACATGGATACTAATCCAGTGCCCTCATCTCCAAAGAAAGCAGGAAATTTTTTTTAAATAAAAAGAATCTAGTAGTAAAAAAAAAAAAATCGTAGTTTTGGCATGATAAATCATAAGGAGTTGTACAGTCATGAAAAGGGGAAGCAGGTTCATCATCCTGTGAGAACAACACAATAGAAACAGAGAAAGACAGATATAGATGTAGAATATTTATTGGATGACGACGACTGTGTGCTAATTAATGTCTGTCTTAGTTACTTTTCTCTCGTCCTGAGACAAAATACCAGACACCCAAAGTTAGGGGAAGAAAGGTTTATTTGGCTCTCAGTTTGTAGAGGTTTCAGTCCGCAGTCAGCTGGGTCTGAGGCAGGGTGGCATGGCAGACAGGCAGAGCATAGGCAGGTAAGCAAGGAATGCAAGCAAGGGCGGTGCAAGCAAAGGGGTCCTAAACAGCTTCTTCCTATACCTTATATCTTATCCAGGCTGCTAGGATTAGGACGGTGCTAAACCAATCAGTGGATCGATTTAGAAATCATACACCCTTCTTCCCAGCATCACACAGTCTAGATCCAGCTACCTTTTACCACATGAGGCTTTGGGGGGACATCTAGACAAAAACCATGTGTAACAATATCTGAGGTGCTTCTTTCCAGTTGTTTAGTGAATAAAATGAACAGAATGGGTAGGTACTGCCTTTACCACCATCTGAAATAATTTACCCATTCAGATTTAGGACTAATCCACGCCTTCTAACCTCCATCCTGTGCCCTTAATTACTGTAACACACTGCATCTCTTAAAAACACAGTTAGTTCCTTAATGACTAAGCACATTGCAAGAGAGCAACAGTAAGGGAAGCCAGGAGGCAAGCGTCAGTATCAGAGGTTGAGGGGAGGGTACCTCTGTGGACTCCCCCTTACCATAAGTAGTTGGTTCTCTTCTATTTTTGGTACCAAATGCCAAAGCCAGTTGCCTTGGTTATGTATAGCAGGGTTAAATGTAGATATATCCAGGTGTGTTCATGCTTAGGCGAGCTAGCTAAGGGTCAGTGAGCTGTTATAGAATACTTGAAGGTTTCCAAGTTACTCACAAAATAGACAATCTAGAGATAATTAACTCAGTGTAAACGGGCAAGATGCAAATGAGGACCCAAGATGTGAATCCACTTTAGTTCAGAATTTCAGAGTTAGTGCTTTGAGGTGTTTCGAGTGGGAAGTCACAGGTAAAAGGCAGGAAGTGCTTGCTAAACCCTCTAGTGGTTCCGTAGCAAGAAGAGTAGGCTGAGGCACCCCAGGGAGGAGTAAGGGAGAAAGTAGGCTAGTGAGTGCCAGAGGAGTAGCCAGGAAGACACATGTTAGGAAATGACCTTCTGGTCTGGTGATCTGGAATTGTTACTGGTCTTTGCCAAGGTGGTTTCCGTAGAGCACTGGGATAGGGAAGCAGGTTGCCAAAGGAAGGAGTCAGCTAATGATGAGGTAAAATATCCAGTGAAGCCTTCTCTTTCTAAGATGTCCAGCAGTGGGATTATTAGGAAAGTAGCCAACAAGGGTCTCTGGCTTCTCTTGTGGCTACTGGGAATGCCTGTGAAAAAGAGTTGATGAGTGTTATAGAAAATGCATGAAATCAGTGTTATTCTTACCAAAAAATGGGGTCAGGGGTTGTAAATTTTTTTGTTGTGGAGAGTTGTCAAAGTTAACAACTCCAGTCATTATCACCTCTCTGCTTATCCATCGTTCAGCTATGAAACACCTTTGCTTTCATCTTCTGTGATGGGAGAGAAGAAAGGCTGGCTGTCCGTCAGGGAAGGAATATGCTGATGTTGTTTAGCCACTTAGCGAATCGGCTGATAGCCCAATGTTGGTTTTCAAAAGAACTAATCGCACTCTTTTGTTTTCTCCATTCAAGTTGAGTGAGATACTCAAATTCGGTTTGGATAAACTCCTGTCCTCTGAGGGGAGCACCATGGATGAAATCGACCTGGAGTCCATCCTGGGAGAAACCAAAGATGGCCAGTGGGTCTCTGATGCCTTGCCTATAGCAGGAGAAGGGAGTGGAGAGCAAGAAGAAGGAAGTAAGTTAGTAGTTAAGACAGAGCAAGTGGCATAACCCCCTAAGCTGGGGCATGAGTGAGATGAGTCCCCATGGAAGATTCTGGGTCCTGGTCTCCAGGACATCTTTTCCCTGCCCAGCCATATTGGCATTTTGAGCATATTCTTTAAGATTTACTTGGTCTAAGAATTTGTCCCAGGCCAATTGGGAATGTGTCTGGCTTTTCCCTTATAGCTGAACTTTGAACTCATGATACTGATGCTTATGGTCATATTAATCTCCAAAATTAAATTTGTATCTTTCCTCTGTTGGTTGTAAGTATCTTCTCCTGTGTTTATTAGTAAAGCTGACTGTTTTTAACCATTGAACAGTTTGCCCCAGAGCATTGCTCAGGCAGTGTGTTCGTTTATGTACTAACTGTCCCATGCGGTGTCTTTTCAACCAGTTGATTCTTGTTTACATGAGGTACATCTGTTTGTTTTATGTTGACTATTTTTGTATACTTGTTTCTAGTGAAATCTTTTTTTTTTTTTTTTTTTTGTGGTGCTGGGGATCGAGCTCAGGGCCTTGTGCTTGCAAGGCAAGCACTCTAGTCGCTGAGCTAAATCCCCAGCCCTTTTCTAGTGAAATCTAATAGTAAGTTCCGGTTATTTTCTTTTACTAATTCATATTTATTTGTGAAAAATAACCTATAATTTTGTGCTACAATCTATAAAAAACTCTTGTTGTAAGTACATTAGATAATTTTTATACTTCTCCAGAAGTCAGTGATATTTTGTTACAATACAGAACAGACATGTTTGGAACACTGAGACTGAATAGGAAGGAAGTGCCAAAAGATCTGCAAAAGAAAAACCTGAAAAAGGGAGAAATGGTAGCATATCAGAGAGGAAAGGTCTGTGTTATGAAATGGCAAGACAAAAAGACATCTGCTTATTGTCAGCTATTCATAATACAGATGTGATAGTACTTGAAAGAGGAAATGAAACTAATGTAATTCCAATAGTGGGCAGTGATTATAATAATTCTGTGAGTAGTGTTGACGGAGTTGGCTGGCATCTAACAAGCTATCCTGTAATCAAAAGTGAGAAAAAATATTATTATAAAATATTTATGCACCTTCTGGACCAAACAGTATGGAATTCGTTTGTTATTTATTCAAAACAAGGTGGTTCAAAAAGTCATTTACAACTGAGATTAGGTCTAATAGAGCAAATAATTGAAAAATATAGGCTAGGATAAAAGGCCAACCAGGATGTCCATCATCAGCGTCTTCACCATTACGTTTAGTAGGTAGACATTTTAGTGAAATTATAAAAAAGGAAAGGCACCATGACAGTGTAAAATGTGTTAGTCAAAGAAAGGCAAGAATGCAAAAAGAATCCAGAAAAAGACTAGGTACTACCGTCCAGATTGTAATGTTGCATCGTGTGTTGAATATTTTAAGATATACCATACACAGAAAAATTTTGGAGTAAGTTTGATAAAATTGTCGTTTTTATATTTCCTGTTACATTATACAAATTAATGAAGAATGTGCAATTTTTGGTCATCCTGTATTTGAATAATTGGACTGGTTAAAATGCTGCGGGACTTGGAGCGAGTCCTCTTCTGTGTAGTTGAAGGACTTATTTAAATTACAGCCAGTGATCGAGCATTTATTATGTGCACATCCACGGTGAAGACTCTGTCATGTGCTTTGTACCTTTTTCCATTTAACCTTTGTGAGACCCCCTGAGGTGTAGGAGCTGATTTTATGTTTTTCTTTCAGTCTTTTTTTTTTT
>PVJO010018754.1:0-35883 GCA_004026905.1 Hystrix cristata
GTCAGTAGTCAGTCCTATGACTGCCCTCCAGTCAGCACTCAGGGTTCACTCCCAGTAGAAGGGGCAGCCTAAAGTGCCAGACAGACTAAAACAACTACAGCATGTATTTCTTGTAACAACTCTCTCAGAGGAAATTATCATATCGCACATATTTTTTAAAAAACAAATTTTGTTCCAAAAATATTCAATAAGTTATCTGTAGTCCCTCAGTTCCGGAAGGTGGATTCAAACCCAGTTCTGACTGTAAGAAATGTGGTGCTCTTTTTACTGTACTGTACTATTTCTATCATGTCTGGAACATGGTATCTCCTAAGAAACTCACTGAATATATTCATGAGTAGCAAACTATGTGTAGCTTGGATAATCCAAAAGAATAAATGCAATTTTTGCTTAGAATTTAAATTGGCATATATGTAAGCTTATGAATTTTTAGAGTTGAAAATGAGAATACTTAACTAGATATTCGTATAAATATGTATACGAACTCACTGTGATATACTTTTGAATACAAAGACAAAAAATAATTATTTCAGTTCCCATGTAAAAAGTACTATTTTAAATTCTTTACTTACAGCAGATATTTTTTAAATTTTGAAATTGCCAAAATTTCTGACTTTGTCAAAATGAATCAGCTAAAAGTATTCTTCTGGCATATAGACAGGAATTTTCCTGCTTAAATACTTTCTGATGGTTACTTAGTCACTTGCCGTTATTGTTTAGACTGCCTTCACCCTTTTCCCAGTATGTCTTGTGACTGGTGAAATGCATGTGAGCTATGACTGACTGGGAACTGTCTCTTCTCTGGAGTCATATATAAGTATTGGCAGGCACCCTACATATTCATCACAGAAACATGTCTAAGGTGTCTCGGTGTGCGTGCTTTTAAACAAGTGTGCTCCTGAGATGTTTTGTGGAAAGCCAGCTGAGGGCTTAGCCACGCTTCATTATACAGACCTGGGGCTCTTGGCAGGAAAGGAGGGCAGGGCCGGAAGTGAGACCAGAGTGTCTGGGCTGGTGCTTTTGGGAATCTCACAGGCATTCCCAGGGGTTTTACTTTTCCTATCTTCCTTTGATGTATTTTACCAGAAGTCAACAAATGTTTTTCCTTGAAGGAATAGATAATTAATATATTGTCTTTTGTGGGCCATAGAGTCTTTGTTGCACCTGCTCAAACTTAGTATTGTAGTATAAAACAGCCACATTAAAAAAGAGACATGGCCACACTAATTTGCAAAATCAGGAAATAGTTATGTTGACCCCTGATTTACATTCAGCCTGTTTTGTGCATTTCAAGTATATGCCTATGGAACTGTTACTCATCTGCTCTGTTCTGTGTCAGATATGGACCAAATTATGATGACACTGTAACTTGAGGTCTATAAAACTGAAATAAAGGGCTGGAAAAAATAGCCAGCATGTTTCATTTAGAGGGCGAACATAACACCTCTGAAGAGTTAAGAAGAGACACAGGGAATGTAAACAAGTACTATATAGACGTACAAATAAGTTTAAAACAATTTTAAAGTTAAGAGAGACTTCTACCATATATGAAAACAGAATCTGTACAGACAATAGATAGTAACAGTATTTAGAATATGAATTTATAGGAGATAACAAAGTAAAAAAGAGGAAAGTAAGGATGGAATTAATGAATAGTCATTGTAACTAACACTGTGAGCATTGTAATGGAATTTGTGTCCAGGTGGTACAGAGCGGGGGTGGCGGACCTATGGCATGCATACCACAGTGGGCTATTTGTATCATGTTTTTAAGCACTAGGGGAACGTAGAGATTTGGATTCAAAAAGGAAATGGTATGAGTTTCATATAAAGAAGATACATTTGCAAGATGTAGGTAGCTTGACTTGGAAGGCAGAGTTTGCAGTAGAGAGACCAGTTATGAAGAAATTGCATTAGTTCAAATAGATTAATTAAAGATTTTCATCAAAATGTTGGAAAGTAGAAGTAAAAACATAAATGTTTTAAATAGAAAATAAAAGGTGAAAGGATACGGATGTAAAAGATACCCAAAGCATTAAGATGATTGAAAATGGGAGTCAAGAAGAGAGCAACTCAGAAATACTTTTAGGCCAAGACAGGATATATAGAAGAAGAGTCCTCATATTTAAAGATACAGGGAATTCAGAAAGTAAGGCCAATTTTGAGAGCTGTGATTAATTTAGTTTTGAATATGTGACTCACAATGCAAAATAAAATGTTGAGTGTTATGGCACAATACAGTTTTCTTGTGTAGAAATCATCTTATTATTTAGAGTTAAATCAGGCAATATGTAACTAAAATTGCCTTCTTTATATTAAAGTTATAGATCACGACTTATAATAGTAGGATAGCAACAGCATTTCCAGTCTTATTGGACTAGCCATAAGCCTCCAAAGTAGTAATTCTCTTGTTTAGTTTATAAAAGAATGTATATAGAAGAACAGATGTGATAGAGAATACTGGAAGTAGAGTTAAGCCATGCTTTTTATGTAATATATTTTATTAAATGTCAGTGATCATTATTTTAGAGATTAATGGCTGTCCTGGTTTAAATTACAGTACATTTCATTACTGATAGCGATCAAATGATGTAAAATTGTAAAAGCTACATAACTCTAAATCATGTTTAATAAACTGGGGCATATGTTTTGATAAAGAATATAAAAGAAACTCTGCCAAATCATGAATCTCACAGTTACTGCCTGACAAGGGAATAAAATACTAGGTTGAATTTTCAGAATCTATGTTTTTAATTAGAGGTCATTGATAATGTCATTTAATAATCAAATTTAATTCTAAGTCAAGAATTAGAAGCACTCATATTTTTCAAGTGACAAAGGGCATTGGTGAATGAAGGAAGCACACAAAAATGACATTTTAAGTGTTTAACTTCTTAATAATTTGTAGCATTTCAATAGAATATATTTTTATTTTTCTAAAAGGTTTTGGAAATATTCCTGATATTGTAAAAATTAATTCTAAGGCCACTTCCATGTCGTTAATGTGCCCCAGTTATACCTATAATTTATACAAGAAGGCCTTGCTACAGATTAATAAATGGAGAACTGGATTCTTTCTTAGAACATCCAAAAATGCAGGGTTGAGTACACATGGGGAGCTTTGGATCTGTCACCAAGTTTGGACCTTTGGTCTGTGACTATTCAGGTTTATAGAAGATGGAGAATACAGAGGATAGGTAAAAATTTTACTTTTTATCTCAAGATCAGTAAATGACACAATTGTGAGAGCAATAACAAAACAGAATTTTCCTTTTCATTCTGTACAAAGCTCTTAGGTGAATGAAATTTTCAACAAAAAGCACATTCACTGTAGAAGGGGCGGGCAAAAAAAATGGTGAGACATCCTTTTTAGTTGAAATGATGAAAAGACACTAATTCTGTGTTATCTTTTTTCATACATACAAAGACATAGAGAAAATGTGATTCATCAATATTTTTCGTAGATGGAGTACCGATTTCTAAAAGGAAATTTGAAGGTATTGAATGAATGAAAGTGCGATTCAGGAATGAAATGCAAAGACTGAAGTTGTTATAAGAGACGGCTATTCAAGTAACTTCAAAAAAGAAATGTATCTTGAACCTGAAATTTTCTTAATTAGTGCACATTGTTGTGGTGAATCTGGGCACATAAATTTGAAGATAGCAAGTGGTTTCCAGCATATGGTTGGAAACTTTCAATTTCTCATGGGAAATACAGAAGGCCAACACAGAAGACTAAAGACCATTCAAGTAGAAGTCTATAGAAGAAAAAGGAAACATGCATGCACTGGAAAATGGGAGTATTTAATATAGATTTGAATTAAAATACTCCTGTTACTCTATAATTGGAAAGGTTCTTAAAATTATAACATACTTGATAGATAAGATTCTTAATCTAAATTGAGAAAAGATTAAAATTTCTCTGGAGGTTGGTGTAGGATCTTGAAGGTCACCAAGCATTCATAAGTGAAATGGACGATGAATCTAAATTACAATAAATATCTGCTTCTTTGTTCTCTTTAGCTGAAATAAATTCATGAAAACCAAAGCATTTTACTACATAAAAATGCAGGCAAGTAATGATTACATATGGAATGTCTTAATTCTTCTGACAAAGATGAAACCACATCAGCCAAGACAAGGAACAAAAATATTTTACAGGGCAATAACTGCATTTAGTTTCCATACTATTGAATCAGTACAGAAAAGACCTCATCCTTTTTGGATTTTTCTGGATCAAATTCCTAATGAGAAAGGAGTTTCTCTCTTTGAGCAAGTGGGAGAACTTATAGGAAACAATCAACCCTGATCCTGTAGACTTTCCAGGAGCAGTTCCTAACTTTTCTCCATCTCCATCCAAAGTTATACTGTAATTTTATTCTTAGCTTAGTAAGATCCTTAAAACAGCCCCGTAAGCAGTTCAGGTGGTTGTTTCAGTAAAGCTTAATAAAACGTCTTTTCTTCCAAATGTGAATAAACCTGCTGTAAATAGGGATGGAGGGAACAGAGGGGAGGGATGGGGAAGAGAGGAGAAAACCTAAGGATTCAACTAGTGTAGGAATAAAGTATTTTAATAATACAACTGTGAGTTACAACCATCTATATCAGGGCCTGAGATTGACTTTAGAATAGGGAAAATAATAGATGCAAAATCTTTTTCAAGCCAATCATGGACAGTTCTTGCTTTTACCACCTGTATGCTTATTTAGAGTTGTACTCAAGACGAAAGGACGCATTTGCCCAAATAGAAACTGTTCAAACATAGATAGGTTTAGGTCTTCACAGGCAGATTTGAGATGGAGACCAAACAAGAGAAGAGCACATAAACAAGGGGAGGAGATTAGCTAATGACTTTTCAGGTTAAGGAGATGGAATCGAAATGGTACGCATAAAGGTGGCAAGAGACACTCTGAAGACAAACATGTCCGGGTCTGGGCTGAAAGATTTTCAAATAAGGAAAGTTGCATCTGACACACACTAAACGAAAAGGCCTGCAGGGTCAGGAATATAATGGGCTACACTGTCTATCTCCTCAGGGAATCGTGAGCAGATCTGCCACAGTTTTCATGGGGCATCTTGAGCTTTCCTGGTCCTACCAACTAAGAGCTATATGTTGAGATTTAGCCATCCAAATCGACTAATCCCAACCCCATTAAAGTGTACATGTATATTGGTGGAAGTTTTTCAAGTAACAAGAGGACATGCGTAAAATCAGCCGACTTTGTGCACTGGCAGCAGCCACCCATACTCACTATGGCTTTCCCTGCTGACTCAGGTTTGGTATCGGCTGTATTTATTATAGGTAAGACTAGCTGGTAAATCTAGAGAGGAGGCAATTAGGAGCGTGAAGAAATGCACCCAGAACAGAGTACTGAATAACCCTGGGAGAAGAGCAGAAGACATGTGTATTTCACAGCCTCCAAAAAAGCAGTCACCATTTTAATGTGTAAGCAGTTTTACTCGTTCTAACCTAGTTTATCAACTATGTTAGGTATCTGAGCTCAGATCACGTTTGGCTTTCGGGTTTTTCCTGGAGAGTAACGTGGATGCGCATCAGATTATGTGCAGCTTCATTAATAACTGCAGCAGCTACTGTGGTCTCCAGGGTAGTTATGCTAAATGTATTTACATATAAAAGTAATTATTCTTTGGTCTCTATGGAGATAAGGAAATGTGCGATGCTAATTCCAACTATTAAGACCTGCATTGGATTGAGGTTGTATGAGACTGAACACAGAAGGAAACTTGGAATTCTATTTCAGTGTTGACAAGTAAATGCTACTATTATTCCAAATCTGATAATATCTTTAGCACATGTGGACTTACTTAATTGGCTGTCTTGTAATTTGGACAAAGGAAAACATCACTCTAACTTTTTCCCAACACAAAACTCATTTAAGAGAAGGCAATGTGAAAAATGACATAATTGATTAGGAAAGTAAGTAACTAGCACTTGAATACAAGTGGCCTCTTTCTGTCGAGAATGGAGTTCATTACTTGCTGCTGTTCAAAGAATGACGTGAAGCCAATAAAGCACTTTGTGCTATTTTTCAATAACTTCTTACCAGCCGTACACTTTCCGCGTGAGATCCAGTTCCGAGAGACTGTCAGACTGTATGTGCTATTACAAAATTTATTATATGTGAAAAACATTTTTATTTTTTCAATTCACACCTGCTCTTTTCTGATTTTTTGGCTTTTGTTTTGAAGTTTGACAGTAATGCAGACAACCAACCCAGCAACATTTCTATTACTCCACGAAAGCTGATATTTAGTATGAAAAATACTACTAGATTTGAACAAATTCTGTTTTTCATACCATTTAAAACACCTAATTTTGTGATTCATTCCTAGACATGCCCTTTGGCTTTTGGAAAAATAGATAAATCCTCTGCTACTCTCTGTCCCTACAAGTCTTAGGGTGGCTTTATTTTACCTTTTCTTGAGGCTGTGATGTCTTTCTGAACTTGTGAATTCGCCACGAAAAAAAAAATGACATATCTTGCATTTTTTGCTTTGACACAATCAGGTTTGCTGAACTGCTGCTTCCTCTTTTTTTTTTTTTTTTTGGAATGGGTGAAAAACAACATTTGTCACATAAAGTGAGAGTGTTGCTTATACCTGAAAGCTATTATATACTATAACAAGTGCTGGTAGTGTTTCTGACTTCATTGTTTTCTTTATAGCTTTTGAAAATTGTGTGGTGCCAGTTTTTGAACAGGAAGAGTAAAGAACCACTTTTGTATCATAATGACATTGATTTACTGTGTTGTTTATTTCATGTAGGTTCAAAGTATACTGGTTAGTGAAATTCCATTGATAAAACAGGTATTGTAAACAGAAGCAAAGTAATGCTATTTAATTATTTTTGTAACACTGGTAGATACTACACACATAGGTTTTAAAACAAGAAAATTGGCATGACATAGGTTTAACCTTTACAAAAGCTTATATTATCAAATGCATTATTTTCTCTAATAAGTGTTTACATACTCCTATACACCAGACTTGTGTGCATATTCACACAATTACCATATACAGGTGAAAGTAAATGTCATTTCACTGTTATGTTTCAGTAGAATTACTAGAGATGAAAACATGTTAACTGAAAAAATGAGTTGAGACGTTGTGGAATAATTGTTGACTGAAAGAAGTGTGGTAGCAGAGTAAAAAGATCTGGCTTATGCTTGAGAAGTAGTCAGGATGCTACTGAGGTCCTGACTACTTGTATTAATATGTTGCTCTGACTCCTTGGTAAACTTTTTCCTGATATTTAGGTGTTTTATTTTTTCAGTAGAGTGTTGTTATTTTTATGCATAGAGTTTCAGTATATATCCATTAGATTTATTGAGTCTTGGGGGTTGTCTATTGTCCCCAGTTTTAAGTGGAAAGTGTTCAATTTCTCACTAAGTATGATGTTAGCTGTAGATATTTTATAGATGTTCTTTATCAAATTGAATAAGTTACACTTTATTTCTATTTTCTGAGAGTTATCAGTAATAGGTATTTGCTAACTGTCTTCTCTACGTCAGTTGATTAGGGTATATGTTTTTCTCTGTTAACCTGTTGATATAGTAAATTACATTAATTGATTTTCGAATGTTGCACCAGGTTTACCTACCTGGAATGAATCTTACTTGGTCAGGTTCTTTTTAAATATTGTTGGATTTCATTTGCTAATACCTTAGTGAAGATTTTTTATAATTATGTTCATGAGAGATATTGGTTTGTAGTTTTCTTTCTTTATAATGTCTGTAATTGCTACTGGAATGAGAACATATTTGCTCCTTTTTTCTAGAAGAAATTATACAGGACCATCATTTCTTCCTTAAATTAATGGAAGAATTCACCTGTGATCTGGACTAGTGCTTCCTTTTCAGGAAGGCTATTAATTGTTGGTTTGATTTCTTTAATATATGGAATGTTTCAGTTATCTATTTCTCCTTGTATGACCTTTTTTTAATTTTTATTTTTTAACCAAGAACATGTATTGGTACATTGTCTGTATATTGATCACATTTAACATGTTTGTTTTGTACCTGTACATGGTGTCTCTTGGTTCTCCCCCCCAACCCTCCTCTCCCTTCTGTTCCCTTCATCCCTATTTACAGCAGGTTTATTTACAATTCTCCATGATTTCCCTTTCCCCTTTCTTTCCGTTTTTTCCCTTCCTGCTTTTCTCCCCTTCCCTCTTTCTGGTACTCCTCTCCTTTGTATATTATCTTCCTTTTATGTGATATCCGTTACACTACTTTGTCCTTATTTACAGTTATGGTTTCTCATATCAGAGAAACAATTCGATGTGTGCTCATAAGTGTCTGATTTATTTTGCTTAGTAGTATATTCTCAAGGAACATCCATTTACATACAAATGACTCTAGTTTATCCTTCTTTATGGCAGTGTAGTACTCCATTGTGTAGAAAAGCCACATCTTCTTTAGCCATTCATTGGTCGTTGGACATTTGGGTTGTTTCCAAGACCTAGCTATTACAAACTGCGCTGCTATAAACATGGTTGTGCATATATCTCTGTGGTATGATGATTTTAACTCTTCTGGAAAAATCCCCAGTAGGGGAATAGCTGGATCAAATGGAACCTCTAGTTCTAGTTGTTTGAGGAATCTCCATATTGATTTCCACAGTGGCTGGACCAGTCTGCATTGCCACCAACAGTGGAGGAGGGTTCTTTTCTCCCCACAGCCCCTCCAGCATTTGTTGATGGTTGATTTTTTTCATAGATGTGATTCTTTCTGGAGCGAAAATGGCTATACTTCCTAAACTATTATACAGATTTAATGCAATTCCAATCAAGATACCAGCAACATACTTCAAAGAATTAGAAAGGACAATCATGAATTTCATCTGGAACCAAAAGAGACACAGAATAGCAAAAACAATCCTAAGCAACAGGGGAAAGGCAGGGGGTATCACAGTCCCCAATCTAAAACTATACTATAAAGCTACAGTGATAAAAACTGTATGGTACTGGCAAAAAGACAGACCTGAGGATCAATGGAATAGATTGGAAGATACAGAAACAACTCCAAATGTGCTCAAATATCTCATCTTTGACAAAGGAGCCAAACATCCTCACTGGAAGAAAGATAGCCTCTTTAATAAATGGTGCTGGACAAATTGGCTTGCCACATGCCGAAAACTAAAACTACACCCATGCCTCTCACCATGCACTAAACTGAGATCGAAGTGGATCAAAGATCTAAACATTAAAACAGAAACACTAAATTTACTGGAGAATAGAATAGGAAGAACCCTTGAAGACCTAGGGGTTGGGAAAAAATTTATGGACAGAACCCAGACCACATGGGAAACAATACAAAGAATCAGTGCTTGGGACCACATGCTATTAAAAAGCTTTTGCACAGCAAAAGAAATCACCAACAGAGCAGGATGAAAAACCATGGAATGGGAAAAAATTTTTACTAGCTATCCATCAGACAAAGGTCTAACATCTAGAATATATAAAGAACTCGAAAAAATTAAACCTCCCAAATTTAAAGACCCAATCCAAAAATGGTCAACTGAAATGAATAAACATTTCTCAAATGAAGAAATAAAAATGGCAAATAAATATATGAAAAAATGTTCAACATCACTAGTCATTCGCGAGATGCAAATCCTTGTATCACTTTTGATAGGTGTACTTTTCAAGTAAATGGTCTATTTCATCTAAATTAACAAATTTGTGGGATAAATTTCCACATGATGCTCTTTCTTTATTCTGTCAATGTTTATGGAATCAGTTCTGCCGACACATCTTGCAAAGGCGATACTAGCAGTTCATGTATCTTCTCTCCTTGGTTGGCCCAGATACGGCTTCATTATTTGCATTATTTCTCTTTAAGAACCACTTTTAGTTTCATTGGTTTCTCTTTACCCTTTTACCTGTTATAGTCTTAAATTTTCCTCTCTATGTTTTTAAAATTGTAGTTTAAATGATTGATTTTAGAACTTTATTTTTTTGATACATGTGTTTAATGCTATCAGTTTCTTCTAATCACTTCTTGCATTGCATCCACAAAATTTGTCATGCTGTGTTATCATTTTTATGTAATTCAATATACTCTTAATGTCTCTTAAGACTATTTTGAAACCCATGTATTTTATGAGTGTTTTGTTTAATTTCTGAGGGACTTGGGGTTTTATAATTCTTTTCATTTCTGAGTTCTAGTTTAATTATATCGTAGTCTGAGCATATCATTTGTGTTTTTCCTATTGTTTTCTTTGTTGATATATCTTATGATCAAGAATGTTCTATAGCTTAGTCAACTTTCCATGTGAGCTTCCAAAAATGTGTATTCTTTTGTTGTATTGGATAGAGGATTCTGTAATTGCAAATTAGGGCAAGTTAATTTTTAGTGCTATTTGAATCAATTATACCCTTATTGATTTCTTACCTGCTTGATCTATTAATTATGGAAAGATCTTGATGCCTCCCACTACACTGTAATAGTGAATTTTCAGTTTCTTTCTTTTTTTTGGGGGGGGGTGTTGCTGGGGATCAAGCTCTACCATTGAGCTAAATTTCCAAGCCCAAATACAGTGGCTTTTTGTTGTTGTTGTTGTTGTTTTTTGAGACAGGGTCTTACTATGCAGCTCAAGCTGGCCTTAAACTTAGCATGTAGCCCCGGCTGGCCTTGGACTTGTAGCGATCCTCTTGGCTCAGCCTCCCGAGTGCTGGGATTACAGGCACACGCCACCACACCAGGCAAATTTGTCAATTTCTGTTTCAGTTCTATCAGTGTTAATATCATATTTTGATACACTTATATTAGGCAAAAATACACAGCACTATGTTTTGGTGGATGATGAAACTCTTTCTCATTATGTAACACTCCTCTCTTTCCTTGACAGTTTTCATTGGTTTAAAGCAGTAATGGCGAATCGTTTAGAGTTCAGTGGTACAAGCAGCCTGCTGCAGCACGTGTGCCATAGGTTTGCCACCACTGATCTACTTTGTCTAAGATTAATGATGATATTACTGATTTCTCTTGATTAATGTTAATATGATGCGTCATCTCTATCTTGTTACTTTGAACTTTTCTTGTTCTTTATGGTGAGTTAGTTTTAGATAACATAGAGTTAGGTGTTATTTTATTACTGTACTCTGACAATCTCTCTTTTTTAAGTGGTGTGTTTAGATATTCATATTTAAAGTAATTAGTGATACAATTGAATCTATATATATCTACCATGATTTTAACTGTTTTCTGTTTGTTTTTTCTTTCCTCCCTTTCTTTTTGCCTTCCCTGACATTTTATATTGTTTAATTTTATCTTCTTCCTTACCATACCATGTAAACTTCATTTTCAAGTATTCAGAGTTGTAATACTTTGGCTGTTTTTCACTAACTTTATTCTACCTTCAAGATAAGTGCATATTACGAGATAACCTGAACCACTTTATCTGTAGTGCAGGTACCTTGTAAGATGATATACCCATTTCCATCTTTCTGTTTCAGGTGCCATTCATGTTATTCATTTCATTTTTCTACATGGCATAATCACTCAATACACTTTATTACTATTTCTCTAAACAATATTGATTTTTTGATCTACTAAGGGTAAGAAAAACATAGTATTTTATCTTTATACCTATTCTCATACTCTTCCTTTATGAAGGTCTGTTTTCTGAACTCCATCTTTTTCCTTTTCTGTATAGAATTTCTTTGTTTTTATTTTTATACTTCCTAAGGAGTTAGTAAAAACTGAAGCATTGATATGAAGATGAACACATTTTAATTGACAATGATCTCATCCAAGAAGCTTATAGAAAATAATATCACAAAATAATATTCCTTAAATGGAACTTGGATCCATTTATTTCAGGAGAAATTTTTTAAAATATGAAATCTACAACTGTAGAATAACTGAGAGAAACAGTAGTTTAGAAATTCTAACTTTGGTTGAAGAGAATGAAGAACTCAGGTTCACATTACACTTCAATGACCAAATGGATGTCTCCTATGTAGTCATACACCAGCACAATGCTTAGCAAGGAGAAATTTGTCCTGAAGACCAAACTTTAGAGCATCTTCAAATATATGGTAATTAAACTTCGGGCAAGTGGTTAAGTCCTCTCTGGAGAAGTTACATAATAAAAAGAGAAAAGGGCCTTACCTAGAAATCTAAAGGTAGCTATTCAAAGGCAAGATTCAGACCAGTTCCTCTACCAAGCAGATGGAGAAACAGTGAATGGACAGGTAGGGCAATTCTGTATAAAGGCAGGATCATGTAAACATGATGAGCAAGTATCACTAGAACGTAGCCACAATCATAATAGAACGTGAAGGAAATTACGGTGACTATTAAACAGAGGAAATTGAATTTTGGTATAAGGAGATCATCTTGTTGAGTTGGGCCATGGCTGTGGGGAAAACATTCACTACAGTCAAGTGTATTATGGAGAAAGAGCAGGTAGGTAGTTAAGTGGAGAGCCACAGAACGGTATCTGAAAGGGAAGAGAAGAAAACATGGGAGAAACTGGGACACTGGACCTGTGACAAGAGAAGTCATCAGTAGTGCTGTGTTAAAGATACAGGAAAAAATAGAAGTGAGAAAGGAAGTCCTTGAGAAGACAGGACATCTATAGCAGCAAAGGAATTTCCCTCAAACAGAAATGTCTCTTTCTTTGAAATCAGAATAAGAAGGAAAGTGTGTGAAAAAATATCATCACATATTTTTAATTTGATGTTACACAATTCAAGAAATTCAGTTTGCCTGCTTTCATTTTTCTCTGTGAGAAAGAACAATATCTCTATGAGAGAAAGTGAATGTGAAAGTGGAAGTAATGACTTGGAGAGATTTGTAAAGAGTGAATTTGAGGTGGCTTCCCATGATAAATATGAAATGAGTCTTTTTACAACATTTGACAGTTCCTATAAGTCTCGCAAATGAGCTCTCTTTCTTTTCTTTTAAATCTTGAAGTTTTAATCCCCTTTGGCAGCTTGATTCACAAAGACTCTGTGGTTGACTTTAGGGTGGATCCCAATGGTTCCCACTTCCTTATGTTCATACTCTATTTATCTTCTCACGTTAAATATGAGCTGGTCTTGGTGACTTTTTTTTCACAGTGATAATATAGCACAACTGGCAGAATGGCACTTCTGAGATTAGATAGTAAAAGACGATGCTGTCCTTCTTGCCTGCTTACACTGATGAAACCAGATGCCATGCTGTGAGTTATCCTGTAGAGAGATCTCTGTAGAAAAGAATGGAGGAGATGAGTCTGGGTAATAGTTGGTAGGAAACAGCTCAGTCCAACAACCTGTGAGGAACTGCGTCTTGGCAGCAACCAGGTGAACAAGCTTGGAAATTGATCTCTCTCCAGTTGAATCTTCTTTTTGCTGGGGGCGGAGAGTGCTGAGTATTGAACTCAGGGCCTTGCGCTTGCTAGGCAAGCAATCTACCACTTGAGCTAAATCCCCAGCCCCTCTCCAGTTGAATCTTGAGATGAAAGCACCAAACCAGCTCCTTGACTGCAGCCTTAGCCAGAGCCAGAGCAGACACCTATGCTATGCTCAAATTTCAGACTTGCTATAATGTAATGCATACTGTTGTTTGAAGTCACTAATTTTTGAGGTTATGTGGCATGCAGCTGTATAACTAATATGAACATCACATCCTTTCTTAGGAATATATCTGTGATTATTATCAATAGAAAACAGGGTATGAGTCAGGTGTATGATGAGTTTAGGATGAAGTTTCTGAACAAAAAAGCTCAACTTAAGGTAGATGCTTTAACACATTAATCCAACACTTATTTGGAACTCTTATGGTTTAAAGCTAAAATGTTCCCCTGAAGTCTCATTGTGTTCAGAGGTGGGGCTTTCGGAAAGTGACTGGATCATTAGTGGATTAACCATTGATGAGTTCACGGATGAATGTACTGGTAGGAGTTATGGCCTGGTTGGAAACGGATCACTGGGAACATGATCTGAAAAAGGTACATTCTTATCCCTGGCTTCTCTTTGCTTCCTGGTTGCTGTGGGGTGAGCAGCTGTCCTACGTCATGCTCTTTTACCCTGCTATTTCTGCCTTAGAGCCAGCTAAGCATGGACCGACTCCCCAAAACAATGAGATAAATCAAACCTCTCCTCCTTTAAGTTGTGGTATCAGATATTTTGCTCCAGTGATGGGAAAGCTAATACAGAAATTTGGTAGCAAAGAAGTGGTGTCGTTACTGTGACTATGGATGGCCATGTGGCTTAGAAGGCTTTGGAACTTGTCTATGAGAAGAGTTTTGAAAGGTTTGGAGATACTAGAGAATCTCTAGAATCCTCTGAGCACAGCTAGATGGGCAGTTCTGGTCAGAGCTCAGAAAATCATAATGGCGGTAGGAATATAGACGGTAAAACTCAGGCTCACGAACTTTTAGTTGGGAAAGAGGACTCTGTTGGACACTGGACTGGAGACCATATTTGTTACATTTTGGTCTAGAAGTTGTCTAAATTTTGCCCGTGTCTAAGACTTTGTATGAGGCTTAATTTAGAAGCCACAGACTAATTAATTAGCAGAAGAAATTTCAGTGTAGCCCAGTGTTCAGGCTGTGGCGGGGTACTGCATGCTGCTTTTCGCCATATGTATAGTGGGAACCAGGATCAAGTAGTAGAGACAATGATGTCAAAACTTTGTGGTTTCATAAGAAATACAGCACTACAAAGTTGAAGACATGGAGAAAATAGGTGCTGAAAAAGTTAGGATTAAAAATAAGCCCCATACTTTTTACCAGGACAACAGAAAAGATGGCTTTAAGGTGTTTCTGAAATTGGCCAGACCCCATACTTCATAGTCTCAAGGGGGGACAAAAGTAAATTTCTTTGAAAAATTACTTTAAGAAGATAGCTGCAGGGTACCATCCTCACTCAGAGATGCTTAGGAAAGAGTTTCCCCAAGTTCAGCTATCCAGGCATTCAGAGAGTGCTGCAGCCATAGTCTATGGGGCGAGGCTGCTACTTGAGCTGGCAGCAGACCTTGGCATAATCTACATGGTACTCATTTTTCAGGCATGCAGAGTGCACAATTGGAGTCATGAAGTCTTCCATACCAATTTTAGAGGAAAGCTTGGGATGACCAGCAATATCCCCTAAGCGGTTTCTATGTGAAGCTGTGAGAGTGAAACTGAAGATGCTGTGGAGATAGTAAGAAGTTGGAGATGCAGGAACATGGAATATCTGCTTAGGAGAGCTGTAGGCACTGATAGGAGTGGGAGGAGCCAGCCCGAGAGAGAGGAAATTTAGGACTGCAGCTAGCAAGGCTATAGGTCCTTTGGGGCTCACATCTCACCACAATCTCCCTGGGGTGCTAGGTGTGGATGGAGCTACAGGATTTAATATTTGTCTTCCTGGGTTTTGGCCTTGCTTTAATTTCTTCTACTTCCCTCTTCCTCCCCTTTGAATGGAAATGTTTACCCTGTGTCTTTGTATGGTGGAAGTATTGAAATTTTTAAAAAGTGACTCATAGCTAAGAGTTTGTGTTGAGTCTCAGAGGAGACTTTGGACTTGGACTTTTCAGTATCACTGGAACCATTAAGGCTTCGGAGGCTTAGAGATGGACTAAAAGTGTTTTGCATAATGAGCCTTTGGGGGACAGGTGTAGAATGTTATGGTTTGAATCTAAAATGTCTTCCAAAAGTCTTATTGCATTCAGAGGTGGGGCTTTTGGAAACTGACTAGGTCGGGGAGGTACTGTACTCATTGACGGATTAATTCATATGTGAGTTCATGGCTGCATGCTCTGTGGAGGTAGAGTCTGATTGGAGGTTGATCATTAGAGGCATGACCTGAAGGGTGTGATTTTTCTCCAGCTCTTCCCTTTGCTTATTTCTTCTTTGCTGCCAGGGGTTGAGGAGCTGTCCTCGGCCACACATATCCACCATGGTGTTTCTGCCTTGGAGCCAAATAACCATGGACTGAGTGCTCCAAACAATAAGCCAAGTTAAATCTATGTTCTTTTAACTTGTGAATGTCAGATATTGTGTCTCAGGGTGGGGACAGTGACATATACAGGGACTTAGGAACATTAGCCAGCAATCTTATTCTTTGCTTATTCGGTTCAGAGTTATGTTGTGCAGTGGTCTATGTCACTCTTTTTTGTCAGTAATATGAAGACTCTCAGACTGAGTGAAAATCTTAACTATAGCTTCTTGTTAAGGACTGGAAGAGGGTTTACATAAAGCAAATTTTATCTTAATGGAAACAAATGAATTGAGGACCAAACACAGAAACAACTTTTTACACATGAAATCTTTGAATACACAAAGTTCATTCTTTTCCCGGACATTGTATTTTTGACCAGATCATGGAGGATTTATTGTTTCACACAGTAAAACTTTCCCCTCTCTACAAATCTAATGTGGATATTTCTTTTAAGAGAAGACTCAATTAACAGAAAATGAGTGTAATCTTACCAGGTCTCATGATTATTTCTTTTTTTATAAGGTTAACAGCAATATTGAACTGAAAAAATTATCAAGAATCATAAATAAGATGGCTGTATGGTTGCAAAGAAAATTTGGAAGCTTAAATCAGTGCTGTTAAAAATTTATAAAATAGACTGTATATGTTAGGAAAATTTATCCATTTGAAACAGTAGAAAAGTGTAAGGGCTGGCTTTTTCAGATAAGAATACACTGGGAGGGGAACCAATTATTTAGAATCCTGTTACATGCTACCCTGGTCTGTATCCTAGGATGAGAATGTTGTGTCAGCCAATTAAGGCTCACTCTTTCTACTTATTGAGCATCTACCACATCCCAGATCTTGCTAGAAGGTAGAAATTAAGGGCAAAAATGATATTTTTCTTAATTAAACTAGCAAAGGTTAAACTGTACAGCTACTTTAGTTTCGACTAGCAGCTACCGGTGAGCCTGCCAGGGCAATGGAAGCCTATCGCCACCTAATCACGGAATGCCTAGTGTATTGTCTCCCTTTTGTTCTTTACAAGAATTATTCTCTTATGAGTCTGTCTTCCATTGTTTCTTCAAGCATTTGCCACTTTTTAGCAGGAGTATTGATGTTCATCACAAGAAGTGCTTCACTTTTCTGCCACTCAAAGTTGGTCAGATAGTAACCTACTAGACATTTTTCAGCAATGTAATTTTTCTTCCCTGCTTGTATTTTTAATTGCCATAATTTGTATTAGTCAATACTAAGTGAAGCTGAAACTATGGGAAGAATTCAAGTGACCCCAATCTTTGGGGAGACATACTTACAATTTTAAGAATTGGAGTTTTCTAGCTCTTTCTATAAACACAAGCTAATAGAACATTCATCTATTGAATATAAATAATCTTTTCTGTTTCTAGTATCTGCCTTATATGAAAGAATGTCTAGATTGAATGTTACTAATTGGATAGAGTTTATGCAAGGTGAAACTCGATGTAGTCTAACTGTTAGTTGTAAATGTATCTGTTCATCATCAAAACCATTGATTTGGAGAAGACTTTCTTCAGGTCAAATTAAAATTACAAGAAGCAAATACAGAGAATAAAACTTGGATCTCTCTAACTCCAGATGGCATGGTAAGCACACATACTAGTCTCCTTCATCTAAGATCCAATTAATACAGTAACAGAGGAAAAGACTTTAAAAGGATTAAATTCATACCAGCAGAGAAAACATGGTGTAGGAAGGTTATCAGTGGTTGACAGATTTCAACAAGTTTCTGGAAGAGATAAATCAAACGGGAATATTTCAGCAAATAGAACCAAGAAGAAGTTGTAGCCAAGAACACTGAGAGGGATAGTCACAGGAGAAGGGAGACAGATGATGTCTCCTTGCAGCATTCACTGAAACTTCAGATTTGGGCTCAGATACATGTAGGGAAAGATGCTAAAAAGTGTGATCAATTGAAAGTCTATCACAGAACATATGCCCTATGGATCTAGCCTTTCACTTGGCTCCTTTTACACTAGCTTGTTAGCATCTTGATAAGGAATCCCTGATAGAAAGGAAGGCTTTCCTTAAGGAGAAGAGTGGGTCATGGAAATGGTCTCCGAAGTGGTATCCTATTGCTCTGACCTTTAGGAAGCCACAGCTTAATGAAAATTCCTCCTCCTGTTGTGGTTTATTTATTTATTTTTTTCCATGCTGGGGATCGAACTCTGGGTCTTGTGCTCGCAAAGGAGCACTCTAACCACTCAGCTAAATCCCAGCCCCTTCTCCTGTTGTCTTAAACCATTTTAAAAATCAGGCTATGGCCATGTACTCAGTGAGTCACAGCTCATCTTTCTACCCCCTCAATTTTAACCTTAAAGGCTAAGAATAGTTCACAAGATACTTGAAAAGAATTAGAAATATGAAAAAGAAAAATCAAAGTAAAGATACATATCTGATCTCAGAGGAAAAAGCCAAAATTAAAGGGATAAATAATGGAAAAAGAACCTGTAAGTATCCCCCAAGAAACTCAAGATAGCTTGGTAACTATAAGACACAAACAGGGGTTAAAAGGAGAGAATACTAAAGAAAGTAATAAAGATACTGTGGAAATTAGAATTATTATTCAGTAGAATGTTTAGCAAAGGTAAAGATAATGAGCACCTATAGAATATACAATAAAAACAAATGTATAAAAATGTTTTTTAGAGAGAATCAATCTAGCAGAAGCAGAGAAACATCTCATATTCCTCATCAACATATTTAGCATCAGAATAAAATGGACTGGAGGTAGGAGTAGGGCGGGGCTGAAGCTGACTGGCAAGGAGACATGACCTGGAGGCGTGACCTGGACTGGATGTCACCCTCAGGAGACACTTTCAAGCACTGCCCCTGCCAGGCGGACAGTAGGGGTTCTCTGGAGTTTCCAAGGGAACCCCATTATATAAATAGAAGTGGCACCCGGAGTGGGAGTGTGGACAGGGCACCTCTGAGGCTTTGCTCTCAGGATCAGCGCTGCCTCTGTGACTTTTTCTCTGTTTGGCACTCACTTGCTCTGCAGGGCCAGCTCTTCTTTCTTCTTTTTTTGGTTTATAGTTTTGAATAAAGCTTTGGAATTACCTTGTGGCTAACTCGTCCAATTCCTTGTTCAAGGAAGAGAAGAATCCAGAAATATCGGAATTTACGGGATAACAGAATGAGTATCTTGGTATTTTCAAGGAAAATAATTTTGATAAATATATATATCATATATATATATAATCTGATATATGGCTAATTTATTAAGTGTGAGTGTATAATTAACATTTGCAGATCTATAAGGACTCAGAAAGAATGTCTATACATCATTCCTAAAATAAAAATCCAACTAAGGTATATCCTAGAAAACAGGGGTAAAAACCAAAGGAATCAGATAGCTTACCAGGGTTCAGTGAAAATAAATCTGAGTATGATGTCAACAAATAGATCCATAATACAATTAGTTCTAATTAAAAAAAGCTATCTGTGAGCTCTGTGTCAAAAAGAGATTTTTCAGTTATGTATAAAGAATTAAACAGTATTTCTCAGTAAGAACAGTTGAAAAATGTTGTAAATATTATTAGTTTGCAAAGAACAAGACATGAGTCTTCAGTCAACAGATAGAACAACAAAGATCTACAGAAATTAGAGGTAGATGTGATGGGGGCAGGTGGTTGGGAAACTGCCTGGTCCAGTCATGGTCCACACTGGCATTCTCAGTCTTAGCTACACAGTGAAATCCCCTGGGGCACTATCGCAGTACTTAGGCTACATTCTACATTGACTATGCTGAGAGCTGTATTTTGAGATCCTCAAAATTATATATATTTCAAAATCTCCCAGTGACCCCAATGTGTAGCCAAGATACACATTGTATAATAGTAGCCAAGGACTACTATTCTAAATACAAAGAAGGCAGGTTTTGACGTGATTTTTGAAGAACTGAACAAGAATAAGAAAACATAATTATTTTAACTTGAACTTTAGGAATCAGAGAGATTCTGGCACAGAAAGAATAAACTCTATTATCCTCTGTCATACAGTTAATGTATTTATATAATTAAAGAAGGTAAAACTAATTTTGTTTTTAAACTTTAGAATCAAATTTTGTATATATAATGATAGAAATTCTATTTTAGGCAGATTGTCTCGCATCGCTTTACAGAGGGTTACACACATTTAAAATTTTCAGAGAATACTTTTATAAGATGGTGAATATTATGTTGCTGTTTGCTGTGGGCTAATGGGAATATCACTATCTCCTCACTTCATTTTGGTGCTGGCTCATCCTCCTCAGAAAAAGAAAACCCACTGTACCACATGCATATACCCTAACTGCACATAAAATATAGGCCTTCGTTATTCTTATTCTCTTTAACTTTTCGCTCTAGCACTTACCAATAGCTGACCTTGCTTATGCATCTATTTTTGTCTCTTAGTCCCATTTTTTTCTAAAAATACTCTCAGTGAAAGGCAGAAAACCTACATACATACTGTTTATATTGAGGAGCAATAAGTTTGAAAGTGCGCCATATTAACATATGAAGTAAATCAACCGAGGCATTAAACGACAGGGTTTACAAGGGTATGGGCTATGCTGAATGCCTCTCTGTTCTTCATTACCAATCAGAATATCTGTTGATCTGGGCTACAAATGTGCACGGTAGAAGTAGAGTGAGATTTGTAGACTTTGGATTTCTAGCATAAAAATAATTCTCATTTTCTCATGAAAGTTCTGCCATAATTCCTGGTGGCTAACTTTGCAATAATTTGGCAAAACTTTGCAATATATTAACCTTGTTTCATTAGTGATGATGAAAACTCACAAGGATATGACCAATCTTTGCAAGAAAGAGTATAAGTCTCTTTTAAGGGAGCACTTTACTTGATTTAGCTGATCTAACACTTCCTAAATCTTTACACAAGAAAATGTTCATTAATACCCCATAATTTTCCAAGTCCCAGATAAGGTAGCGAGAACATGAATCTTGCTGTGGTTATGCCCAATCTTGCTGAGTTTACCATGTTCATTTGAGCTTCGTTCAAATCTTTGGCGCTCATTGAAGTGAAAATTGAGATAAAGAAAAAATGTAGATAAAATATTTGAACATGAATTAATTCATTTTATGTGTAAATGAGTGATTCTCAAATTGTTATAATACTAACACAAATAACCCAAACTCAAAGGACGAAAAAGCTGATTCAAGAAAGCTATGAGGAATTCAAGTTTATAAGGTCAGTGGAAAAAGAAATTTGGAATAAGATTGCTTAGTTTGATACAAAGCACATTAATAGCCTACAGAGAAATAAAACCATAACCTTTCTGGGGTTATCTTCTCTATTAAACAGAGTAATAATCAAACCTGCTTTATTTCCTACAATTCAATCCCTGACTTTATACAAGTATAAGACACATGTGTCCTAATCAACTGTGAATAGTATACCAAAATTATATTTTGTGAAGGAATGACATAATCCTCAGGAAATATTGTTAGAAAATGTTACAGAGTAAGTAACATTCTTGAAAATTTAAAAACACTTTTTGCCTATTTCCAAGTTTGGTTTTTGTTTTCCCTGAAAATGCACCATTTAAATGTTATGATGAAAAATATACTTATTTCAAAGGGAAGAAATTTGACTTGGGGGAAAAAACCAAAAATAATATAGTACATTGGAAAGGGGTTAAATGTTATCCCACTCTAAAAGTAATAGCGATAATGTCTCAGAAATCATACTGGCCTCATTACCTCGGGGATACAAAGATGAGTAAAACAACATTTGAAAGTATTTTCAGCTTCTCAGAATTATATTCTTAAACATACGTTACTTACCCTTTTTTTCCCAAAATAAAGTCAGTTTTTTATATTGTCTTATGTGGAATTGCCTTGTATACAATAATAGTTAATATGCATAAGATTGCCAAGCCAATACAGCGTGCTCTACCCGAAGTGGTAAAGAAAATTATGTTTCTCCTATCTGGGAGAGTGTTTGCCTGAAGGTGGCTTTAGTTACCTCCCTCGAACTGAATTCCACTTTGGGAGAATGAGTGTAGCACAAAATGAGTGCTACTGCTTCTATTTGAAAGTTCCCCTCTTTGATTATTTGTGGCTTCATAAAGCTTTCAGTGCACCTGTTTGGGTATCCCACATATCCTGTCTGGTGCTGTCACTAATTATCATAGAAATTTTATTTACTTATTTATCTATTCATTTCTTTATTTCAATTTTTGTGTTTTATTAGTACGTGTTTGCTGTTTCAGAAGTATTAGTCCATGTTTGTCAAGCTTAAATACAGAAAAGTCATGGCGGATGGGGCAGGGTAGAAGAAAGTGGCTCACATCATGGTGGCCAGGAATCAAAGAGAGGAGGAAGGACTCAGGAAGGGACATATACCCTCCTCCGGGGATCTCTTCTGGCCAGGCCTCACCTTCCCGAAGCACACTAATCTGCTCAATTTAGCAGTTGATAATTCCATTGATGAGTCCAGGGTCCCCGTGATTCAATTACCTTCCATAAGCTGCACCTGTGAATACCTCGGGCCTTTGGGGGCCATTCTTGATTTAAACCAAAACATTTGGTTCTGGGCTCCAGAAGACAGAATCTCTTTATGCAAAATGCAGTTAGTCCATTTCTAAGCATTGCCAAAGTCTTAATATTTCCAGAACTGCTGAAAAGTCCAACTCCAAAGTCTCCTCTGAAACTCAAGGCAAACTCTAAACTTTGAGCCCCTGAAAAAATAAAAAAGAAAGTTAAATATTTTCAACTTACAATGGCACAGGGTAAACATTCCCATTTCGAAAAGTGATACAGACACATACACACACACACACACACACACACACGACCAAAGCAAGATCAAAACAACAAAGCAAACACTGAATCCCGTATGTCCCTCACCAATACTTAGTACTAGTTGTGGTGAGATGCGAGCTGAGATGTGAGAGAAGCTATGCATTCCGCAGGCCTTAGAGAGACCTGGCTCCTATGGGGTTGCTGGTTTGAACCCTCATGACCTCCCTCTTGGGGCAGCTGCACTCACTGCCTATGGCTTTCAGCAGCTGACATTCTGCATTCCTGGCATCTCCAACTTCCTGGGGTTCCCACTGCATTTGTAACCTCATTCTCTTAGCTTCACCCACTGACCTCTTAAGGACAAATTAACCGGCCTCCCAGGCCTTCCAGAATCTGTATGAAAGCTTTCCTGACCCCAAACTTTTGCATTCTGCATTCCTGTAAAATCCATACCATGTGAATGACATCAAGATCTGTTACCAGCTGTAGGGGGAGATAACTGCCTTTATCACAGCTACAGTGGGTTTTGAACACCTGGATGGCTGAGCACTATGAAAGGAATCCCAGGAAAATGATTTCCCAGGCATCATTTCCTGAGCAGGGTGCCCTGGGGCTCTCCTCTGAAAACAAAGACTTTCACTTTTGCACCCTTGGATTGGGGTCTTGCTGACTCCTCACATGCCATAAGAGCATCTTTGCTGTTGTCCCAATATTCTCCTCTGCTCCAACTTTCCAGGTATTTCTTTCTAGAGAGACTGAAAACTTTTAAAATTGGCTTTTTGCTCTTGTTTCTTGATGTGACTCTTGTTAAAAAGCAGTAAGTAGCACTCATGCCACAGTTTGAATGTTGGTCTGCCTTAAAATTTCCTCCCCCAGATTAATTAGTCAACCACTCTTAATATTAGTCTCCTGCAAATTCTCAGGACATGAGCAAAATGCAGATAAATATTCTACCAGAGCCTGATGCACATGGGTTTGTGTCAACTGCCAATACAATCTTTGCTCCCAGTTGAAACTTCCCAGGCTTTGTCTTTACCATTTTCGTGTCTCTCAGTATTCTGGTCTTCTGAGCTATGACCAGAACCTCCTACCTAGATCAGTTTCAAGCCTTCTAGGGCTTCTCTACCAAGCATGTTCACCGTTCACATTCTGCTCCGTCATTATTCACTACCTATTTTCTAGTCTACAATGAAGGACACCAAGGAAATGCTATCATAGGTTGGAGTTTTGGGACATTGGTCCTAATATGGAGTCATTCATGAGAAATTTACTAGCAAGTGCTTCCAGGAACAGCATCTGTAAGGAAATCAGAGAAGCACTGAATCCTTTTAGAAGTATCCCAAACTGATGTGTGTACATGAAATCTTTGTCCTGTCACAGCGCCAGATCAGTGAATATGGGTTGCGCCCAAGGAGGGAGCAGATGTGGGATAGTTGATTCTTGGTGAATGGAGAATCTGAGCAACAAACTGCAGCGTCTACTTGCTTTGGATTCTGAATTTGGGTAATAGTAGTATGTGATCAGTTAGCTTTCCAAAAATATTTATTCTTAGGTAACATTGCTGGAAAGTATATTCTAATAACAACTGGGATAAACTGACAGAATCTGCCTTTTCAGTCCCCAGATGATTCAGTGTTTGTCCTGTTTACTTACAGTTGGCCTTTAATTAACATAGTGATTTTATGTATGTTTACACCTGAGATTATTTTCTCTTGGGGTATGCAGATGGCACTTGAATTTCAGAACTCTTAATTCTCATTACATTCTCTTTGGCTCTAGTTTAGCACCCTATCTGATGGCTAATTAAGTCACTCTGAGGTTTTTCTATTTTGTTTTCTGTGGTTATAAAACAGTAATAATTCCAATGTAACTTTTACACCATTCAGAAGAAGCTCAATTTTTAAGTGTTTTTGTATGTTTTAATATACTATATAAAATATTTTATATTTGTTAAGAAAGGAACTGTGGATTGTGTATTGCATGATTCTTCTTTTAAATGTGTTGCAATAGTGCAATTGTTGTTTCCAGTTCCGTGTTCCAAAATCAGCTCAAAACAAATTTGGTGACAACCTCTTGCCATACAAGAAAGATTCTTATGAATGCCAACCAGATGAGAGATCTTAGAATGGTCAGGCATAATCACAAAGCATGAATGGCAAGACATTTCCAAATGTCTTAAACAAGTGGTAAGAGGAAACAGTTTTCTTGTAGTTTTTGAAAGTTCTTTGTAGTAGGTGCTGGATGATTATGGCAACTTATACATAAATACTGAGAAAATTCACTGAATGAAACAAGCAAGGCAAGAAGAGGCAAACTCTGTGAAGAGATTTAACTCTGCAATAGTGTGGATGTTTCAAACTGTGAAGAGCGTCTAGGAAAACTGGAGATACTGAAGCCAATAATTGTCTGCAGTATAAGTACAGGTCTTTCTAGGCAATTGCTCTTCACAAATACAACTCATGCTTTCACTGGAGTGGAGGTAGTTCATAGCCCATAACCCTTTAATATCAAAGGAAATATTATGTGTTTTATGACACTTCATAAAACATATCTTGAAAAGATTCTGGAAGCGTTTTCTTTCCCACAGGAGGTCTGCCTCTTTACTTCCTTCTCCACTCGTAGTACATTACAGATTTAGCACAGTAAAATTAGAGAGTCATATAGAATATTATAAGAGAAAGTTCATCCAGTGTGTAGTTGGAGAGGCCCTCCAACTTTTGTAGAGACCCTCAAAAGAGTTTCAAACTAAATCCAAGGTTTTCCTTTCCTTTTATGAAATGATTTCTTAGATATATCCTGAATAACTTGTGTGTTTCCCTTTCTTAAAGAGAGATATCAACTCCACTTATCTGCTGTTCAATGTATTATGAATTTCCTTTATGCACTATTTCTCAGTAAAGAATTGTGGGGTTCCCATAGTACAAAAGCTTTTATTTACTTATACTGAAAGTATAAATGGCAACTGATGTTTGTACATATTAAAACTTCCTGCTTATGTTCATTCAATCAACAAGTGTTTATTTGATGGTTTCTGTACTCAAGGCATTATATGAAGTGCAGGGGGAGGTAAAGGTGTTTAGATTCAAGGTTAACTACCATTGGCTTCCTGGATTTCCTTGAGACAGTGTTTATCTAGTGCTTATCTAGCTTTATTGTTGAACAACTCTGCTTACTTCACAGCTTTGTTGTTCTTGTTTCCATCTAACTTCATACATTATCGTAAATCTGTTGCTTGAAATCACATAATAACACCCTAATTCCTTTTTCTCATGATGGTACTTAAGATATTTGAAAACAGCTATCATGATTTAGCCGGCTATACATCTGCAATGATTCATTTTTGTCTCTTTAAATAGTAAAATCACATGGCAGTCATTTGGGGACACGTGAGGTATAGCACTAGGAAAATATAGTAAGTAGGTACTAATACGGGGTTAGACATTATGCAGTAGAATTGCTCTGAGATGGCTCGTGTCTAGGTGACAAGGCATCTTCAATGGGAAACACTACGTAGTCTACTTTACCCTTGATTATACACTACTGAGGAAAACAGCAAAGTAAAAAAGCTGCTAAATTCATGGATAAACTGAAAAGACTTGTATACATGGATTTATATTTTTTTGTGTGTGTTCATGCAATTATGACATCAGATGTTAGTAAGAGTCCATGAAAGTGCAATATCCAGTGTTTGGACTTAATTACAAAGCACGTATGAAGTAGAGATGTGGAATTGAATACAAGCATCTGCCGTTCTGCACCGCAGTTTGAATCCTGTCTTGGAAGAACACTCGCCATGACAGAAAAAGAAAACTCTGAGAGATTCTTGGGGCTTCTAGATTGTTCTTACTTTCTGCAGTTGGTGCCCCTTCCCTTCCCATTGCGCTATTCTCTAATGTGGCCTCATCCAGTCTTTGTCTAGATACTTTTGTGAACCATCAAAGTGTCAATAAATAAATAAATAATCAATGCTTCGATGATTAGAATCAGATGGACGGAGTAACATGCCACTTATTGTTGCTGTTATTATGATTACTTCATATATAAGTGATAAAAAGATAATCGTATTATCTTCTTAATGTTGGATTATGAACATTAAATGCAATGAAGTATCCACATTACCAGGAGAGTCTTTGTCACATTCAGAGAGCTTGAAAATTAGTGATTGTTTTTAGATTACTTGTATTAAGTGGTTTTTTGTTGAGACTTAGTTGAAGTCTAATGTTAACAGTTCTTTATCTGTTAAGAAACACTAAATGAGATCTACCAATTAATACTCTAGCATTTTAAAATGAATGCTATGAACATTTGTATTCTTCTCATTCCCTTTTCCTTTTCTTTATTGAAATTGCTTGAGACACTGCTTCTTGCTGAATATATCTGGTGTGGTGGGGAACACGGCCCTGAAGTCATTGTTGATTCTTTTCTACCCATAAGTCAATGTGTATCTGAAGTCTTTTGTTTAAAATCCCAAATTTATCTATAACGTTTTCTTGGAGAGGTAAGTTCTGGGGATCTAACTCAGACCCTGTTTATGCAAAGCAAGCTCTCTGCCCCAAGCTATATTCCTAGACCACCTGTAACATTTTTGAAGACTAAGCTTATATTTCAAAATAGTTTTTATAGATCTAAATAACTGTGTATACTACAGATTATAGTACAGTTACAATTTTTTTAAAATTGTTACTTATTTTTTTCTCAGTAATTAGAAAGACAAAGTTCATTGAAATCAATTAAATGCAAAAACCTTTAATCTTCTCTAGTATTCCTGGCATTTTAGGAGGAATTTTACCTAATGATAGAAAAAGTGAAAGTAGAACCAGAGGATTTGAAATTTATCTGAAAAAAATAAGGTTTTTACACTAATATTTGGATTTTGAAAGACAGAACAAGATAATTAGAAACAAGGTTTAGTTCGTTATTTTTTTTTTAAGCGATGAATTTCATTTGAAAAGGTAAAAGTGAAGGGTGAGGGAGAAACTGGCACTGCAGAGTGAACGTGGGCCAAATAAAAGAAGGAAAGAACACCCTGAGGAACACAGGGCGGGCTACCAGGAGAAAAGCCATAGTAGGGACCTCTTTGTGGCATCTGTGGCCTCTTAAGCCATCCACACTTTGCGGGGACTGTGAAAACTTCTACAAAGGGGAGTCCTGGCATCCTGAGAAGTGGTGCCGCATAGATTCTAGGATGCCACTGTACCTCTCTTCCCCACCAGTCCCAAACACATCCTGTCTCCTATCTCCCAGGCACACGCTTGTGATCCCAACAATGGGGAGGCCGAGGAAGGATTGCTGAGAATTTGAGGCCAGCTCAACTACACAGTGAGATCTTGTCTCAAAGAACTAAGTAATAATAATAACAATAATAATAATAATAGAGAAAGAGAACCTATGTTATTTGCCAGTCAGGGAAGTAATGTGAAAAATAATTATACCTAACAAAAATGCCAAGCTTAAAATCATCCTGGGCATCTCATTTCTCTGAGCACTTACACTCTGTTCTTTGAGTGCATCCTAGATCTCTGTCTCTAACAAGCCTTCTCATGTCTCCTTTAGTGGTGCTGTCATGGGGCTCAGTCTAAGGGTCCCTGTGGCCGAAATAAGGAATTTAATCCATCCCTCTGAAGTAAGTATGTAGCTGAGCATGGTGGCACAGGCCTGTAATCCCGCACTTGGGACACCAAGGCAGGAAGATCGCTGTGAGTTTGAGGCCAGAGTGGGCTACATAATGAGTTCAAGGTCAGCCTGAACTACAGAGCTAGCTGGACCCTGTCTCAAAAAAACAAAAACAAAAACAAAACAAAACAAAAACATGCAAGTTCGCTGACTCCTGTCATGGAAACAACAATTTTCAGGACACGACAGTGAAAGAGGCATGAAAAGGATTTATTAGAGGTAGTTATTGGGTGCATTCAAGAGCAGAGCACAGGTGCTCAGAGAAGTGAAGCACAGCACAGTTGAGAATGTAGCATCTAGGGAGGGTGCATGCATGCCACACCACACCCTGCTCTGCTGGAACACACAGCTCCCAGAGAGTCTCAACCCAGGGTTGGCAAAAGAACTAAAGAAGCAGAGTTTAAAATCAAAGAAGATGATTTATTTGAAGGTGGGGGAAAAGGGGAAGAGAGAAAGGTGACAGACAACTACTCTGGATGAGTAGGGAGTATTTGAAAGTGAAATACTCCAGTTGATTCTTGAGAAACATGACTGAAGAATACTGTTCACTGAGGGGAAAACATCTCACATGAAAAAAATATTATTAAAATATAAGAAATAGGGTTAAGAGTATAGCTTAGTGGTATAGAGCTTGTGTAACATGTACAAGGCTCTGGTTTTGATCCCCAGAATCACCATACACACCCACATCCACACACACGCACGCACACACACACACACACACACACACAAATATATATATGTGTGTGTATATATGTATCTATACAAATAAACTTTGAAGGTCTTATTTTAAACATCTGATCTCTATTAATTTTCATTTCTGTCTGACAAAGGACTACAAACCTGGGACTTAAAACAACCACAAACCTATTACAACCCCGTTTCTGTAGATCAGGTATCTGAGCCAGGTTGTCTGGGCTTCTGATCAAGTTCTGAAGCCACCAGTCAGAGCTGAGGGTTACAAGCGGGCTGGGATTCTCTTAGAAGTTCACCTGGTTGTCAGCAGAATTAATCTCTTTGCAGCTGTGGACTTCATGAAGCCTGTGGTCTGAAAGGGCAGCAGGAGGTGGAACTACGGTTTCTGTTAAAGGGCTTACCTGATTAGGTCAGGTCTACCTAGGATAATCTCTGTTTTCATTAACTGGAAATCAACTGATTAGTAACTTAATCATGGAAGTAGTATTACATTTACAAGTCTTGACCATACTCCAGAGCAGGTATTAAGAATGTGCACACTCAGGAATGGAAACTTTTAGAATTTTATATTCTATAGTATCTGAGACACAATTTAGGAGAGAAAAATTATTGCACAAGTTACTGCATAAATAAATGTTATTTGCAATTTGGAACTAGCCTATTTTCATTTATTGAGTGCCTTAATTTTTTTTTTTTTCCTCTCTTGAAGCAACAGATCAAAACACGATCAGTTTGGTTTCAGTTGCTTTGCGAAATTTCCCTCTGTTTTCCCATCGTCTGTGAACCATCAACAATATCCAAAGAGGTTTCTCTGCAGGTTCATTTCCCTTCTGAGAATGAGAATCACAGTAGGAAACTCAAGTATATAATTAGCAGATGCTGAGTGATATGCTCATTCTTTGAATGATTCAGTGCACATCTTGTGTTTCTATCTCCATTCCCTGTTTCATGTGATCTGTGAACCACAGAGTAAACCTGTCAAAAATTGGAACAGAGTGGCTTCTCTTCATGCATAGAGTATTGCCATATGAGGCTACAGAAATCAATTGAAAATTCATTATTTCTGTGTTTCCATAGTCCTTCCTGTGATAATTAATTATAGACAAAGAGGGCAACAGGTTGTTAGAGGTCTTTGTCCTTTTTAAGCATTCAGCTTAGATATAATAGTTAAATGAAGAAAAACAATGTTTGTGTACCTTTTGGGCCACTTTCTTACAGCGTGGACATCTCTTTTAATTCTTTCTTTACGCTCTTCTTCAACTGACTAATTTCTTTACTTGGCCAATACTTTGCAGTGTGAAGGAATCAAGCTTCAAGCTGACCCTCAGTCACAATGCTGCTAGGCTGCAGCTGATAGACAGTTTGTACTGTTACATGATTACTAGACTGAGGAATATTTCCACAGCTCAGAATCAGCATAATCTAATCTGTTTCCTGGCTGCAGTGTCAAGTTGCAAAGATGGGGATCAGGCAGAATTCCAGAGCCGGAGTCAAAGCACCTGCAGGCTGCATGTTTTGCCAGAATACGAAAAGGAATGATGGAATTAAGAAGGGCTGTAGTCAGCTCACATAATGAAGATAAAAGTGATAATTAGCCTTGTGGTAATTTGAATTAGTCAACTAAATCTTTGTTGTGCTCTGAGATGTTCGAGCAATATATTTTGAATGGTTTAATCTGTTGGGATTTTGTCATTTTAAGAAATGGAAGGTAATTTATTTCCAAAATGAAAATAAATCGACATAACTTCACACATAGACATTTTGGCCTGGGTGGAATGAAGCGTGAGGCATTGCCACAAGTGTAATCCAGAATAAAGGCTCCAACAGCTCTCCAACAGCATGAGCACATTCGGGTCCTACGTTACCGCTGCGGTGATCTGCTACCTCTGTGTGCCCATTAAGACGAGCTAACATTGTGAAAGTGTCCATCTTTGATTTTGATAATTTATGATCATTTTGTGGTAAGCAGTTGCTTACCACAGTTTAATTTTCAATTAGTGCAATTTATAAAACATACTCTTTTATCTGTGTAGTGTTAGAAGACCTGAGGAGGGACACATTTGCTTTGTTATGATATCCATTTGAATTCAAATTCACCCCACAGTAATTAATAACCAATTTAAAATATCTCATCTGATTCTCAGAGCTGTAGGATTTAAGGCTGTGCCCAAATCTCCAAAAGTGGAACTGCATCTTTATTAGCAGATTATTCAGATGTGTCTCTAAAATGGCAATTAGCAAAAGCATGTCCATTTGATTATCTAAGGTAATTCAAATGTACATGATTTTAAGAGGGTCATCCGTTGTCAATGGAAGTCTGCATATGAAGTATTCTTTTTAGATCCAAAGTGTCATAAATTTACCAATACATAAAACAAAGGGCAAAGGTCAATACAAACACCTATAGAGAAAAATTTTGTTAAGTAATTATTCTGAGTGTATTTGCAGAAATTATGAATCTATGCAATTTCACTGTTTAGGGTCAGCCTGTAAATATAGACCGAGATCTTAGGGTAGTTTGTTATTTGCTAATTGTGTGGTTTTGGAAAGTTTCCTAATATTTCTATGCTTCATTTATTAATGTGTGATAAGGGAGACTCTAAATTACCTCAGTCCCATCAGAATATTGTACATATTAAATAAATATACTTGAAATTCTTAATATAATACCTGAAACAATGAAGGTAAAATAAGGTTTGGCTGTTATTTTCATTATTCGTATACCATATCTTTGTTAGAATATAGTTTTAAGAAACACGTATGGTGTACCAAGCACAGTGTTAGGAACCAGGGATAAAACAATGAATGATATGATTTCCTGTCTTTAGCTTCTGTTGGAAAAGCTGCATAGCTGTATTCTCAAACTATCACACATCCCAATTACCTGGAAGGTTTGTTAAAACAGAGATTGCTGAACCTTACTCGCAGATATTATCATTTAGTACGTTGGAGTGAAGACTGAGAACATGCGCTTTTAACAAGTTCCAAAGCAATGCTGACATCTCTTGCCTGTGGACTGTATTTCGAGAGCCCTAACCTAACTGGTAACTCCTGATGTAGGGAAAGTAACTGATCTACAGAGGTGTGAAAGGGTGGGACAGAGGCACAATCACTTGGACTAGCACCGTGGTTTAAAGTGTCCATTCTGGAAGACAAGATTTCTGAGGTGATAATCGAGGAATAAATATTAACCAGGTGAGCAAATGAGTATTTTATGTATTAGCATCATATGGACAATGTTATATGTAGGAAATTTTCTGGCTCTCTTTTAGAAATACTCCATTGCTTTCAGTTCATGGATAATTTATTTCCTTTTCACAAATATTAACAACACTTTCCTGATACTTATCTAGCCTATTATAAGGTAATAAACATGACATTTGTACTTGCCTTGAAAAATGACTTAAAATATTGTGAAATTAAAATTATTGATGATTTGAAATTTTGACATAGATGATTAAATTCCAATATCGGTATTTCCCATTCATGTTATTTTTTCAACAGTAGATGTAAAATGAGATAGGTATACATTTTTATAATTTTATAGTTTTATATAACTGAAACATGTAGTAAAATATTATTGCCTGAATGTGTTTCTGTGGTTTAACATAGTACAAAGTTCAAAATAGATACTCAAATGACTTTTATTGTTTTAAAAATTATTTGTTTTCTAAAAAATTATAATTTTACTAGTTTTGTAAAATTATGAGGGCAAATTTAAAAAGTAGAATCTACTGTTTATTTTCACTCTCCATGAATGAATGCCATTAACACTTGAGGTCCCCAAACTCAGATGTCTTCCAAAAAGACTCAAGAATAGAAAAGCAAATGGAAATTTTTGTTTGTATTTGTCCTGGGGATCAAACCAGGGCCTTATGCATGCAAGGCCAGGAAAGTGCTCTACCATCATGCTCTACCATCTGCCCTACAAGTTATTTTATTTTATTTAATTTATTTTTTATTATTTATTTTTACCAAGAACATGTATTGGTACAATTTATACATAATCTTCATAATCAGCATGGTTATTATTTTGCACCTGTACATGATGTATCTTGGTTTTCCCCCCTCTTCCCCTCCCCTCCCTTCCATTCACCCACCCCTCCCTATTTGCAACAGGTTTATTTACATGTTTCCATTTTTTCCCCTTTCGTCTTACTTTTCTTTTAACTTTCCTTCTTTATCCCCCTTTTCCCTGTCTAGTTTTCCTCTCTTTTGAATACTATCTTTTTTTTTTAAACATAATATCTATTATACCCCTTTGTCCTTATTTACACGTATGGTTTCTCATATTAGAGAAATGATTCGATGTGTACTGATAAGTGTCTGATTTATTTCACTTAATAGTATGTTCTCAAGGTACATCCATTTACCTACAAATGTCTCTAGTTTGGTTTTTTTTTATGGTAGAGTACTACTCCATTGTGTAGAAAAACCACATCTTCTTTAGCCATTCATTAGTTGCTGGGCATTTAGGTTGTTTCCAAGACTTTGCTATGAATATGATTGTGCATATATCACTGTGGTATGATGATTTTAGTTCTTCTGGGAAGAAACCAAGCAGAGGAATAGCTGGGTCAAATGGAACCTCTAGTTGTAGTTTTCTGAGGAATCTCCACACTGATTTCCACAGTGGTTGGACCAGTCTACATTCCCACCAACAGTGGAGGAGGGTTCCTTTTTCTCCACAGCCCTGCCAGCACTTGTTATTGGTTGATTTCTTGATAATAGCTATTCTTTCTGGAGTGAGATGGTATCTTAGCATTGTTTTGATCTGCATCTCTCGAATGACCAATGATATTGAACATTTCTTCATATATTTATTTGCCATTTTTATTTCTTCATCTGAGAAATGTTTATTCATTTCAGATGCCCATTTTTGGATAGGGTCTTTAAATTTAGGGGGTTTGATTTTTTTTTTTTTTGAGTTCTTTATATATTCTAGATATTAGACCTTTATCTGAGGGACAGCTGGCAAAAATTTCTTCCCATTCTGTGGTTTTTCACCCCACTCTATTAGTAATTTCTTTTGCTGTGCAAAAGTATCTTAATAGGATGTAGTCCCAAGCACTGATTCTTTGTATTGTTTCCCATGCAGTCTGGGTTCTGTTTATAATTTTTTTTCCAACTCTTACGTCTTTGTGAGTTCTTCCTATTTTATTCTCCAGGAGATTTAATGTTTCTGTTGTAATGTTAGATCTTTGATCCACTTTGATTTTATCTTAGTACATGGTGAGAAACATGTATCTAGTTTTAGTTTTCAGCATGTGGTAAGCTAATTTTTCCAGCACCATTTATTAAAGAGGCTATCTTTCTTCCAGTAAGGGTGTTTGGCTCCTTTGTCAAAGATGAGTTATTTGAGTGTGTTTGGAGTTATTTCTGCATCTTCTAGCCTGTTGCATTGGTCCTCGTTTTGGTCTTCATGCCAGTACCATGCTGTTTTTATCACAGAAGCTTTATAATATAATTTCAAGTCGGGGACTGTGATGCCCCGTGCCTTATTCCTGTTGCCCAGAATTGTTTTTGTTATTCTTGGTCTCTTCTGGTTCCAGATAAATTTCATGATTGCCTTTTCTAATTTTGTGAAGTATGTTATTGGAATTTTGATTGGAATTGCATTAAATCTGTATAGTAATTTAGGAAGTATGGCCATTTTCACTGTGTTGGTTCTTCCTACCCATGAACATGGGATAGCTTTCCATTGTCTGAAATCCCTTTTGATTTCCATTTTTAGAGTACTGTAGTTTTCAATGAAAAGATCTTTTACTTGTTTTGTTAGATAGATTCCTAAGTATATCACTGTTTTTGATGCAATTGTGAAAGGAATATCTTCTGTTATTTCTTTCTCAGTGAGTTTGTTATTGGTGTATAGAATGCTATTGACTTTTGTGTATTGACTTTGTATCCAGCTATGGAACCGAATTTAGTTATTAAATCTAGAAGTATTTTGGTGGAATAGAGTATCATGTCATCTGCAAATAATGATAGTTTAACTTCTTCCCTTCCTATCTTTATTCCTTTTATTTCCAAAATGGCAGAAAATATTTATAAATCTTACATCTGATAAGGGGTCAATATCAAAAATATAAAAGGAACTTAAATAACTCAGTAGCAAATTCACAAATAACCTGGTTAAAAATAGACAAAAGACTTGAATGCACATTTCTGTACAGGAGGCATACTGATGGCTAACAGGTTTATGAAAAAAAAAGCTCACTGTCACTAACTGTCAGAGAAATATGGATCAAAACCACAGTGAGTTATCATCTCACTCGAGTGCCTGTTAGCAAAATACTGGGTACTGTGCTGATGCTGATGTGGAGGAAAGAAACACCTGTAGGTGGCGGAGGGAATATGAGTTAGTACAGCCATCGTAAACCACAGTATGAAAGTTCCTTAATAAAACAGAAGCACGGTATAATATGATTTAGCAATCTTAATTCTAGATACGTGTCCAAAGAAACTGAAAATAGTATGCTGAATAGATACGTGCACTTTCATATTCATTGTGGCATTACTTACAATATCCAAGATATAAAATCAATCTTAATGTCCACCAACAGATGAATAAATGAGGAAAATGTGGTACATATACACAGTGGAATACTATACAGGCATAGAAAGAGGGAAATTCTGTCATCTGTGACAACACAGATGTAACTGGAGGATATTATGTTAAGTGAAACAAACCAGGCACTGAAAGACAAATACTGCATCATTTCAGTCATTTAAATAGAATTTAAAAACAGCAACTCAACTCTTAGAAGATCAGCATACTGGTTACCAGGTGTTGAGGATGGAGGTGATGGTGGTA
>PVJO010018755.1:0-35888 GCA_004026905.1 Hystrix cristata
TTTGATGCTGGGGATCAAACCCAGGGCCCTGTGCTTGCAAGGCAGGCACTCTAACCACTGAGCTAAATCCTCAGCCCCCCTTTTTTCTTTTTTCCTTTTTTTTTGGCACCTGGTTTTAATGTAGGTTTTGGCCGAGTGTGGTGGTACATATCTGTAATCCCAGGACTCTGGGAGGCTAATGCAGGAAGATTTCAAATTCAAGCCCAGGCTGGGCGACTTGGTGACTTAACAAGACTCTGCTTCAAAATAAACAGTGAGAAGAGGGCTTGGCTGTAGCTCAGTGCGAAGACCCTGGCGTCAGTCCTGTGTACTGCAAGGTGGACAGACAGACAGACAGATGTAGGTTTTATGATTGTGCAGGTGTGGGGAGCTGGAGAGATGAGGAGATGATTGACACTGAAAAAATACCTTGTGCTTGTAATCCCAGCTACTTGGGAGGCTGAGGCAGGAGGCTTGCAACTTTGAGGCCAGACTGAGTAATTTAGCAAGACTCTTTGTAAATTTAAAAAATAAATAAGTAAATAAATAAATAAATAAGGCTGGGGATGTAGCTTAGTTATAGAGCACCCCTGGGTTCGATCTCCAGTACCACATACACATGTGCGCGCGCGCGCGCGCGCACACACACACACACATACACACACACACACACACAAAGGATGAAGAATAGGGAAGAAGGGAGGAGGAGGAAAAGGAAGGAAGGAAGAACCTTTGTTACTCTCAGTGCCCAAGAGGAACGCCACACAGGGCCGTATAGGGAAGCACCAGGCCCCATGGAGGTGCAGAGGGAGCAAGGGGGATGGGGTTAGAGCGTTTATGGTGGTTTCCAAGGGAAGGAACAGGTGTGGCGGGACAAGCAGGCCCTGGGGAGTAGGGGCTCTGTCCTACCGAGCTGTCTGGGTGATCACGATAGGTGGATGGGTTGGGCTGTAGCACACTGTAGAACACTTGCTTAGCGGCCAGGAGGCCCTAGGTCCAATCCCCAACACCACAAAGAAAAAAAATTTAAATAAAGATTTAAAAAATTTAAAGCATTATTGGTTAGCTGGTAATGGTGGCATGTGCCTATAGTCCCAGCTACTCGGAAGGCTGAGGCAGGAGGATCACTTGAGCCTCCAGGCCTGCGCAACATAATGAGATTCCCCTTCTTAAAAAAAACAAAACAAAACAAAAAAACAAAAACGAAACAACAACAACAACAACAACAAAACCCATAAAGGAAAAAAAGCCAGGTGTGGTGGCATACTCCTGTAATCTCAGCACTCTGGGAGGCTGAGGCAGGAAGATCATAAATTTGAGCCTAGCCTGGGCAACTCAGCCACTTAGTAAAACCCTCTCTCAAACTTAAAAATGCAAGAAAAGACCGGGGGTGTAGGCTCTGGGTTCAGTCCCCAGTACTGCAGAAACAAACCGAAGTCCTCTGGAGCTCCCCTCCGGCCTGATTAACCCTTATCTCGAGGCTGAAGACAGCTCGGCTTAGAGCCCTTGCCCAGCAAGCCTGAGGCCCTAGTTAGATCCCTGGCAGCAAAACAAACGGAAACCGGCAGGTGGAGTCCGGCTGGGAGGCAGAGCGCCCAGGGAGGTCGCTGTGGCCGCCTGCGCAGGAAAGGCACGCTCATGGGCTGGCCGGGACTGTGGCGTCTCTGGGGCCTGCGGGGTCCCAGCTGAAAAGCGTCAGAGTAAAAGCCTTGCTTAGCACGGCAGGGAGGGTGAACGCGGGCCGAAGGTGCCCGCTGGCTTTGCAATCTGGCCTTGTTCCGCGATCGGGTAGCTGAACTTTCTGATTGCTTTTCCCCTGTAAAGTGGGGACACTTTAGTCTTACAGAGTTCTTGTTACCTCAGGCCACCCCCCAGACTAAGGCTGGAACTAGGGGCACACTACCCTACCCACATCTCCAGCTCTTTTTATTTTTTGAGACAGGATCTGGTTAAGTCGCCCAAGCAGGACCCGAACTTGGGGGTCCTCCTGCCTTAGCCTCCCTCAGTTCTGATATTACAGGTGTGCACCCCACACCAGCTGAGCTACTGTCTTTCGAGGGGCCTGGCTCATCCCCCATCTGTCCCTGTCATCCCGGGCAGGTGGCCGTGACCCTAATTCCACAGCATCTCACTGTGTTGCATCCGGCTTGTCCTTCATTTTGTCACTCGGTGAGGAGCAGTTGAGACCGTCTTCATCAGGGTCTCCCAGGGCCAAACGAAAAAGCTCTAGTGTTTGTCAGGAGGCATGAGGAGCGCGGGACATGCGGGAAAGAGCCCCTGTCTGGTGGCTTCTGTGACTGGGTAAGCAGGTTTGGGGCCAGCACCCTGCTCCACGCCCAGCAGACAGCAGGTGCTTACACAGTGTTTGTTGAATGAATGAACTATCAGATGGCCCCAAACAGGAGTTTCATGAGAATTCAGTGACATCACTGTCATCTTTGATGGGCCTGATGCATCTGCTTGCTTATGGCTGCACATGGCCGGTGCGTAAGGAGCGCTCAGAAGCCAGGTGTGATGGTACTAGCCTGTAATCTCAGCGCTCTGGGAGGCTAAAGCGGGAGGCTGGCAAGTCTGAGCCCAGCCTGAGCAATTTAATGACTTAGGGAGACTCGGTCTCAAAATGGAAACAGTTTATGAAGGGCCAGGGAAGTAGCCCAGCATGAAGGCCTTGGGTTCAATCTCAAGTACGAGAGAGAGAGACAGAGAGACAGAGAGAGACAGAGACAGAGACAGACAGAGACAGAGAGAAAGAGAGCGAGAGAGAGAACCTGTGTGGAAAGGGAGGCAGAACTCAGCAACTTCAAAGAGTGGCCTGGGCCCGTGGGTCCCCTCTGCTTGGTCCCCTCACCCTCCCTCCCCACCACCTGCCCCAGCCCCAGATGCTGGGCCAGCACCAGGCAGCCACCCTTCCCGAGCTATTCCGCCCGCACACATCGAGTGGGGGCAGGAGAAACACAAGACTGAGGCCAACACCCACTAGAGTGCCGCAGTCTGAGTCCCTCTGCGTGGCCCTGGCTCCCACCCATGGCCACTGCCACCCCGGTCCCCGGAGCAGAGAGGCTGCTGTCAGCCCGAAGCAGGAATCTCCTCCGAGCTGGCCTTCCAGGAGGCAGCAGGGCCAGCCACACCGGGGACACACCAAAGGGGCCACACGGGAACTGTTCCTAAGCCACATGCTGGAACATGGGGCCAGAGGCTCGCAGAGCATCCTGTTCAAACCCTTTTCCTCCCTCCTCCAGTTGCCAGGCAACCACGCTGCATCTGGACCAAAGCAAGAAGCAGCTGGTTTAAAGTCACATGCAGACCGGAAGCAAAGGGATGGGAAAAGATAGCCTTTGCAAATGGAAAGGCAAAGAGAACAGAGGTAGCTACACCTACATCAGATAAAATAGACTTCAAATCAAACACTGTTAAGAGAGACCAAGAAGATTATTATAGAATGATAAGTGGGTCAATTCACCAAGATGGTGTAGCAATCTTGTGAAAGATGTATCTCCCTACTTTCTATTATCTATCTTTTACTTTGCTCTTTATTTATACTTTGGGTTCCTCATATAAGAAAAACCATTGAGGGGTTGGGGATTTAGCTCAGTGGTTAGAGTGCTTGCCTAGCGAGCACAAGACCCTGAGTTTGATCCCCAGCACCAAAAAAAGAAAAAAAAAAGAGAAACCATGTGATATTTAAGCTTGTGTGTCTGATTTATGTCCCTTGACATTATGGTCTCAGGGTTGGGGATTTAGCACAGTGGTAGAGCACTTGCTTAGCAATTGCAAGGCCCTGAGTTCAATCCCCAGCACCAAAAAATAAAAAAATAAAAAAAAACATTGTGGCCCATTTTCCTACAATGACTCGTTTCTCCTTCTTTATGGCACAGTGGCTCTCCATTGTGTGTAAATACCATATTTTCTTTATCCACTCATCTGTTGATGGGCATGTAGGCCACTTCCCAGATTTAGCTATTGCGAACTGTGCTGCTATAAACATGGGTGTGCACGGATCACTAGAATAAGATGACTTTAACTCTTTTTGTGTGTGTGTGAGCCAGGGATCAAACTCAGGGACTTGCAGCTTGCTAGGCAAGCGCTCTAACCGCCGAGCTAAATCCCCAGCAGGATGACTTCGACTCTTTCAGGAAGATCGCTAGAAGGGGAATAGCTGGGTCAAATGGAATTTCTAGTTTTAGTCTCTTGAGGAATCTCAGCAAATATTAATAGAACTAAAGGGAGAGACGGCTCCAATGCAATAATAGCGGGCACTTTGTACCCCACTTTCTGGATAGACCATGCAGGCAGAAAATCAATACAGAAACATTAGGCCTGACCGCTCTCTAATCCAGATGGACTTCACAACCACACACAGGACATGCCAGCTACTGATGGCTGTTCTCTAGGGAGAGTCATGTGTTGGGCACAAAACGAGTCTTAACACATTCAAGAAGAGTGAAATTTGATTAAACATCCAACCAGCACGGGATGAAAGTAGGAGGACTTTCAGAAAAGTCACAAATCTGTAGAAAACAAACAACACACTCCTGAACAATTGATGGGCCAGTGAAAAAATTAAAAGGGAAATTTAAAAATACCTTGAGACAAATGCAGACACACAATATAGCAAAGCTTATGGGATGCAGCTAATGCAGTTTTAAGAGGGAAGATAGTAGCAATAAATGCCAGAAAGAAAAACAGAGAGAGAAACAGAGAGAGAGAGAGAGAGAGAGAGATCTCAAGTAAATAACTCCTCTTTACCAAAAAAAAAAAAAAAGTGGGGTGTGGAGCCCCATACCTGTAACCCCAGCGTTTGGGAGGCTGAGGCAGGAGGATCACTGTGAGTTCAAGGCCAGCCTGAGCTGCATAACCTGACTGTCTCAAAAAATAAACAAACCCGCAAACGTAGAAATATAAAAAAGGTAAATGAGCTGGCCTCCCTGGCACTGCGCCCCCCTCTGTATGGCTGGATCTTCCACTGTGTGTGCCCACTACAGGTGCCCTCCGGGATGCGCGTTTCGGCTCAGCCCCTGCCGGAGGCAGCTGGCTCGGCCTGAAGAAAGAAGGTCCCTGGCCGCCTTCCAACCCCGCAGGGTCCGGGCTGGGGTCAGTCCCGGAGTTCGGTCACCGGAGCTGGCGAGCGGAAGCCAGAGGGCAGGAGGTTCTGCTCTCTCCAGCTGCGTTCGCGGCATACGGGCGGGCGGCGAGAGAGGCCCTGAGGGTGGCAGCTTTGTGCTGGGCAGCGGCGCGCGGGAGAGGCGCGGGCTCCCCCAGCCCAGACCTGACTGTGAAGACCTGGCTCGCACACTTGCCAGCCATGGTCCTTGGGACTTCATGCTTTAAAAAACTCCGTTAATACATGCTGCAGTACGTAGTGATTACGTTCCTTGTGGGAGGTGGTACGTGTGCATAACACATCTTAATTCTCTTTATGTCCTCTCCCCTCCACTCCCTCCCCGCTCCTTCCATCTCTTGGTCTCCCAGTTCTCAAAAGATCTATCTCCCTGTTTCCTATTACTTTTTATTTTTCTCCTTAAATTTTTTTTGGTTGGGGCGGAGACAGGATCTCGCTATGTGCCTCAGCCTGGCCTTGAACTGGCGGCGACCCTCCTGCCTCTGCCTCCCGAGTGCTGGGATTACAGGTGTGTGCCACCACGCCGGGCAGTTTTTATACTTTGAGTTTCTCATATAAAATATAATATGTGATAGCTAAACTTGTGTGCCCGATTTATTTCACTTAACATTACGGTCTCAGGTGCATCCCGCGCTCCTGCAAACGGCTCACCCTGACTCAGCACCCGGCTCCTGGAGCGCCCCGCCTCCCGCCCGGACGCCTGGGTTCCCGCGCACGCGTCGCTCGCAAACCTCCCGGTGCCCTCGGGAGACCCTCCTCCCGTGGGCGAACCCTGCAGGGCAGGCCGGGAGGTGGCCTCCGCCGAGTCCGGGCGACGCGGGTCAGCGGGGCAGGAGGGCGGCGGGCGGTGGCGGGCAGGCTGGGCCCGGCCGGCCACGCCGCGTCCCCACGCCCGCGGCCGAGCAAAGCCGCGTCCCGGCGCGGGAGGCTGGGCGCCCGGCGCGCCTGCAGGGGACGGGGCAGAATGCGAGCCCCGCAAGCCCCGCCCCGGGCCGCCCACAGCCCCGCCCACAGCCCGAGCGCCGCCCACTCCTCGCACGGAGTTGGGCGCGGTGGCCCAAGCGGAGCCCAGCGGCGAGGCCCGGGGAGCGGACCGCAGAGAGCCCGCGGGGAGCTGCGCCTGGGGCGGTACAGTTATCAGCCCGCCTGAGGATGTAGCTCAGCGCAGAGCGCTTGAAGAGCACCGCCACGCCCTGGGCTCCAACCCCAACACTGCGGAAAAGAAAAATTACAAGTAATCAGTGGCGGAAGCCTGTAACCTGCACTGGGGAGACTGAGGCAGGAGGATCGTGGGTTCGAGGCCAGCCTGGGCAACATAGTGAGACTCTGTCTCAAAGAAGTAGGGAAAAAAGCCATCAGTGGGAGGTGTCTGCCGCTCCCCCTTCCCTCCCTCACCCCTACTTCCTCCCCCAGCCCACTCTCCTGTTCCCAGTAGGTCATCCTGACCCGGGGAAAGAAGAAATAAATGCCTTGTACATGAATTTTGCTCTGCTTCTCCGGACATGCTTAACGGGGCTCCTGGCTTTGCTTTCAAAACCAGTCTTTGTTCTTTATGATTGCGGTTGTTAATATCATTTTTATTGGGTTCATTCTCAACAGAATATTGGAAAAAATCCAGACGCCATACACTCCACCCATTAAAGGTGTACCGTTTGCGATGTTAACTAGTGGGGCAACCAGCTCTGTGACCCGATTTCGGCCTAGCTTTCCCGCCCCTCCCCCGCCCGTGGCCGCCATGTATTTGCTTTCTGTTTCTACGGATTCGCCTGTTCCTGAAACCAAGGCATTTCTATGCCGTGATAAATTAGTCCACAGTGCAGTCCACTATGAGCTTGGGGGTGAACTCGGGGGTGTGGGGGATAGGTGTTTGGGGAGTGGGCCTTGAGGGAAAGGCTTCCCGGTGGGCTTTAGCCACCTGAGGCTGCTGTGCCCGAAGGCTGTGCCTGCCGGATGTGCGGATGTGCGCAGGTGAGGAGCCCAGAAGGTGGAGGCCCTAGACAGCCGGGTGCTGGCCAAGAAGCTTGGGCTGGAGTGGGGAGGACAGAATGTGCCCGGGGAGCCAGCCTGTGAGGGACAGGTGGGGGTCAGGGCTGCTCAGTCTAGAGTCTCAGGTGTGGAGGGAAGAGGGAGGAGAAAGGGTGGGGCATCGCAGGGTGAGGCCCTGCCTATAAAGGGTGCAGCTCAGCCCATGCGCCCCACAGGCTGTGCACCCGGCAGCCCCCAGCTCCTGTGAGTCCACGAGCATCGGTAAGTCCTCCCCGGATCATGGCTGGGCCTGGCAGCAGGTCCCCTCTGCCCTTGGGACCCTACGTGGTGTCACCTACCGCTCTTGCTAAGGGCCTGGGCGCCTAGCTTGAGATGCAGGTGTCCTCCTCGGTCCTCATCACCCCCTCCACTGCCCCAGGTGGGTCCCTCATTCCTTGAGGTCCAGCCTGCGCCATGAACCTGAGGCTCCTTGCCTGCCTGCTGGCTTCCTTCGTGGGAGCCTGGGTCCCTGCTGTCCACATGCAAGGTACTCCCTACCCTCCCCTGGAACCTGATTTCCCGGGCTCTCCTGTCCCCATTTGTCCCTCCCCTCCTCCAGGAGTCCCTGGCACAGCAGGATTTCCTTGCATTTGTTCAACTCCCATGGAGGGAAACAAAGGGGATCCGCATCACCGCATCACCGTGGTGGCCTCTTTGTGGCCTAGAGACTTGGGGACCAGAGGTCGCCCTCCAGCTGTGGCGAAGCTGCACATCGCAGTGTCCTTACTGCGCAGTGCCAGGGATGGAGTTGGAGATCCCAGCCTTGGAGAACCTCAGAAGTGGAGCCCACCCTGGGCCCTGTTCCTACGTCCTTGTGCAACCTGGCTGGGAGTTGCACCTTGCTTTTGTGGGCCTCAGTTTCCCTGTCTGGAAAGTGGGGATCTGAAACTCTCACTGTGTGGAGGAGACTTGAGGAGTCAGTGAACTGAGGGCTGCAAAAGACCCTCCATCCCATGCTCAGCACCGATGATAAGAACCATAATCATACTGATGAGAAAGCTTTTCTGTCTTCCTCCCCACCCCCACACCAGAGCAGGACTTTGTCACCAAAGGCCAGTTCTAGGCATGCAGCCCACAAATGGGAAAGCCATTGGCTCAAATAACCAGCTGGGGGCTTCAGGCTCGGCTGGATTCAGGGGCTCCAAGGTGTCTCTCAGGAGCCTGACTTGGGTACCGCATCACTGCAGGCCCTGACAGGGCCACCGGGTCCCACAGACAGCCTAGCAGGGGCCCTGGACTGGTTGGGCCCTCCTGCCGCCCTGCCTGTCCCACCGTCCCTCTCCTGGGTCCCTGCTTCCAGTAGAGCTCAGCCTTTGCCCAGGAGGGAGGCTGGGCTCCATTGTCCTGCTATCAGAGCCAGGCCCAGCCCCTGCCCTTTGATCCTGAGGGAAATGTGGTCCCCAGTGCCGGGAACTACCCCGAGGAGCCCTGGAGCGCGGCCCTATCTGCCGCCCCATCCCTCATCCTCAGGGGGCCAAGGTCCGGAACGCAAGGGGGGCTGAGCCTCCCTCTGCTCCGCAGCAGTCCTGGAAGCAGAGGCGGGGCCCAGCAGAGGATGGCGGAGGAACCCTCCCTGGCTTCCACCAGGCCTGTCTGTTCAGCTCCACCTCGGCTCCTTCCACCTGCAACGCTTCCTTCCTCCCCTTTCTCTGCCATCCTCGCCTCCTCCCTGGGGAACCCCAGTGCCTGTGCATAGGTCGGCTTCCCTCGTCTACCTAGCAGTTCAGGAGCACCCCCCACCAAAGCTCCGGTTCCTCTTGGAGCTGTCTAAATGCTGGCAGCACAGGAATACTTTAAATGCTTCTGTTAGACCCGGGCGTGGTGGCTATCATGCCAGCATTGAGGGAGGCTGAGGCAGGAGGGTCACTGTGAGTTCGAGGCCAGCCTGGACTGCATAGTGAGACTCTGTCTCAAAAGAATTTTTTAAAATGCTATCATTAGACCCAAGATAAACCTACATAGAATTCCCAGGGCTTGACCAGGTCACCTGAGTAGGCCCCGTGGTGGGGACGGAGAGGAGGGGATTTGAGTTAGACCCGTGTAGAGACGGGGCAGATGGAGCTGGGCCTGGACCTCAGGAGCAGCTAACCAACCTGCTCCTTTTCAGGAAAGGGCGGATCATGGGACTGGAGACAGGTGGCCTGGCCCCTCCCCAGGGTGCTGACCGGCCCACCCTTGTTCTCTGCCGCAGAGCAGGAGTAGAAGGCATCTTGGGCTATCCCCCTGGAGGCCCACGCCCTTCCTGGCCAGGCTTATGGGCCCTCCCTAGCTCCCGCCAGCTATCTGTCCCATATCAAGGGCTAAGCACAAGCCAGGCCAAGTGTTTGCTCCTTTTTCTTTCTTTCTTTCTCTTTCTGGATTTTGAGACAGGGCCTGTCACTACGTAGCCCAGGCTGTCCTTGAACTCACAGCGATCCTCCTGCCTCAGCCTCCCTGAGTGTTGGGATGACGAGCATGTGCCACCACACCTGGCTCAAACGTTCTGGGCCTCTGCCGGGCCTAGAAGTGTTGTGGGGTTTGCCTGTGTGTTCACACCGGTGGCTGTGTCTGTGGCTGTCCCTGCCAAGCACACACGCACAGCTTTGAGCGTGTGGCTGCCGTGTGCCAGCAGGTGTCTCGGAGGACTGCTGCCTGGCCTACCACCCCCGCTTCAGGTTGCCCGTGTTCCTGCACGCCAGGTACTTCCGGTGGCAGGAGGTGAGCGGAAGTTGCAATCTGCCAGCCGTGGTGTGAGTAGGGTCCCGGGGGGCGGGGGCGGGCACACGGCGTCGCAGCCTAACTTTCCGCCGCTCTCTGCGCCCCCGCAGGTTCCACTTCCCCCAGCCGGGCAGGATCGTGTGCGGGAACCCTCGGGACAGGGTGGTGAGGAGGGCCGTGCAGGTCCTGAGTGCTCGGATGAAGCCTGACCCGGGAGCCAGCAGCGTCACTCCCCGAGGTGCACAGGTCCTCTCCATGCTCAGCCCCCAGGGAGAAAATCGGGGGTCCCCCTGCTCCTGCCCGAGGGGGGCCTGCTGTGGCTGGCCAGCGGGGGCAGAGTGAACGGCGGCCGTCTGGGTCATCGCCAGCTCTTTTAATGAGGGCACTTTAATGCTGCAGCGGGAAAGTTCATCCAGCAGTTTAGGCGCGGCTGGACCGGGGCCTCGATGGTGGTGGGAGGGATTCTGATCGTTTCTGCCTCCGCCCTCCCACAGCCCTGCAGGCCGAGGGGAATAAGGTGAATTCTGGAGCGGCCAAGAGACCGCAGACCAAGTGGAAACATCACATGAGGACCAGCAAGAAGAACGCTGCGTAAGGACTCATGGTCGCGTGGCCCTTGTCCACGGTCACCTTTGCTGAGGCTCAAGGGCTCGTCTGGGTGCGGACTGGGACAAGACGGTCACCTCCAAGACCGAGGAGGCGGCTGGCTGCCGGTCAGGAGGGCTGGCTCCTACTAGGGGCGGCCCAGGGCTCCAACCCAGCCCGGGGAGCTTTGGAGAGTGCCGAAGCCAAACACCAGGCCAGAGAGCCAAGCAGGGCTGGCGGCTGGTGGACGCAAAGAGGATTTTCTGTAGTTCACGCCCCTCAACACGGCTCTCTGCAGCAGGCACTGCGGGGGAGTCCTCCAGGGTCGGCCCACCAGTTCTCCCAGGCCGGGCTGTGTGGTTCGGCCCCAAACGCGCACTGGCCCGCGCAAGCCCCTATTCCAGCCCAGCACCAAAACAAAGCAAACGATTCGGTTCCGATGCAGTCTACCGGAGGTGGCGCCAGATCACACAGATCAAGGACCCAGTCCATAAGAATGAGCCCCGCCCCAAGATGCAGCCAGTCCGGGCCTCAGTTTCCCCATCTGTAAAACAGATGATAATACGCCGTTTATTCCACAGGGCTGTAGCGGCCAACAGAGGCATCCACTATCAAATGACGTCTGGTAGGTAACTCCCTTCAGTGAGTGGCCACCTGCTGACTGGCCAGCGAGAATCGGGTCTCGCGCAGTCACCCCCTGGGGTCCTATTACTAGCTAGACCAGTGCCAGGACTCAGGGAAACACTTCCTCACATCTACTGGCTTATCCTAAAGGGTGTTACAAAGGCTATGGATGTGCACCCACGGGAAAGAGATACTCAACAGAAAAAAACACAGTGAATGTTCAGTATTTTTTTCAGTACCGGGGATTGAACCCAGGGCCTTTGCACTGAGCTCCATCTCTAGCCTGCTCACTTCTTTCTTTCTTTCTTTTCTTTTTTTTTTTTTTTTCTGGGTGCTGAGTATCAAACTCAGGGCCTTGTGCTTACTAGGCAAGAGGCAAGTCTGTCTGACTGTCTTTCTTTCTTTCTTTCTTTCTTTCTTTCTTTCTTTCTTTTCTTTCTTTCTTTCTTTCATCATGAAACAGGGTCTTTCTAAATTACTAAGTTACCCAGGCTGGATTTGAACTTGTGATCCTCTGGCCTCAGCCTCCCAGAGTGCTGTGATCATAAACATGTGCCTCCATACTCAGCTTCAATTTTTGTTTATTTATTTAGAGACAGGGTCTATGTATACCAGGCTGGCATTGAACTCACTATGTAGCCCAGGCTGGCCTCAAATTCACACTGATCCTCTTGCCTCAGCCTCCTGAGTGCTAGGATTGTAGGCACGTGTCACCAGATTTTTTTTAAAATAATTTATTAGGGTAAAAGACACATTGCCACTAATCCCCCTCAAAGTACTCCCCCCATTTTGAATACACTTGGCCCATCATTCTTGCCACTTTATGAGCAGTTCTGGAAGTTCTCCTTCAGCAGTGTCTTTAGTTGAGCTGCCTCAATGTCCTGAACTGATTCAAATTTACCTTTCATGGTCATTTTGACCTTCGGGAAGCGCCGGAAGTTACACAGTGACAGATCCGGCGAATGAGGTGGATGAGGACACACTGTCACGTTTTTATAAGCTGCCTTTCCATTTCTCGATATTACTCGGCTGCACCATTTACTGTATTTTTGATCACACCGCATGCAGACACTCATGAAGGAGGGCTCCAGAGCTGCTTCAGAAAGTGACATAGTGTGTTTGAAGGGAAGAGGAGGATTTTGAGTATTCTGAAGGGGATTCGGGGCAATGTGTCTTTGACTGTAATAAATACTTTAAACACACGCTGTACATTTTGATCAGCCGTGCGCACCGGGCAAGGTCAAGGGAGTGAGTGAACAGCTACATGAAAGAGATACACAGGGCAAAGTCTGCAAGGGTCCCCAGCTCCTATGCTGTGGAGTCGGGGTGCACCGCCCTCCTGGCACACGGATGGGGTCACCAACCCGGAAACTCCCAGCACCCCATAGTTGAGAGTTTTTTTATGGAGGCTTTATCACATAGACACGATGGATTATTAACTCCACCTCCAGCCCCTTTCCCCTTTCCAGGCTGGAACAGAAAGCAGCAGGCGTCTTATCACTGCTTGAGCCCAGGAGTGGCCTCTTAAGAGCAAAAGGCAGTGCTATGGACCCGGAGATTCTGAGGGATTAGGGGCTCTGTGTTAGGAACTGAGGTCGAAGAACAAATATTAGGACAAAAGGTGTTCCTTTTGGCTTGGACTGCAAGGGATTTAGGCGCTCTGTGCCGGGGATGGGGCAGAGCAGCCCAGTGTCGCCACCCACTCCTCTGATCTGTCTCCCGCAGGACCCTGAGTGCCGGCATCTCCGGGATCCTCCGATGGCACCTGGGGGCTGCGTCTTTCCCCAGATCTGCAGCGCTGGCTGCTGCCCCTGCCCTGCGTCCTTCGGTCTGCGTTGTGCTAATCCTCGCGCCTGCAGTTTTCTCCTCTGTCCCTACCACGTCCTGGCTTTAGGCTGCTGGAAAGAAGTTGACCTTATTTTAAGGTCAGCCAGGACCAGCATCCATCTTTGGCAGAGATTCTCGGAGACCACACCCCCAACCTGGGGGTACATCGCTCACCTGTGACTTCTCGCCACTCACCCAGGCCACCTGCCCAGATCCTGCAAAGCTTTGGTTGGTCCAAGGACATCTTCTAGGTGTACTTCTTCTTCTTCTTTTTTTTAATATATAGTACAACTTTTAAATAAACCTTTGGGGAGAATGCATTCCATGCCTGTCATGTTTTATTACGGGGTGCCCCTGGGATTTCTGGGGCCTGAGTCTCCTTGGGGCTCTCTGTTTACCTGTACAATGGGGTCATCTTGTGCTCGCCCTGGCCGGCTTCTGGGGATCGGGGGACTGGCTCACTAAGGGCTGGAGGAGCCCTCTGCAGTCCGTACGGGCTGCCCAGAGGCCACTGATAAGTCAGCGCCCTGGGGCCGGGCGGGAGCAGAGCCCTGGGCCAGGCCTTGGAGGTGGCCCTGCAGGTGGAGGTCCAGGCCTCTGGATTTTGTTGTCTCTAGTTTTTGGCAGCTTCAGTTCTGGCACAGCAGAGCGCATTCTGGATGAAAAGCAAACACCCTCTCTGGAGGATGCCTGGGTGGTTCGGGGCCAGGGACCAGGATGGGGCCTCAAAAGAAGAGAAACAAAGAACCTCAAGCTTGCCCCACTCTATGGGGGTGATCCAGACTGGCTTCCACACATTCTCCAAGCCTCAGTTTCACTAGCGCCCAAGACATCCACAGCACATGGCACACCCTGTTTGTTCAAGGCGGCAGACAACATGGGTGTTGGCACAGCTGCTGGCTTTCGCTTTGGCCTGAGCTTAGCCAAGCTGCTCAACCTCTCAGAGCCTCGGTTTCCCTGTCTATAAAATGGGGACATAAAAACATATCTGTTTCATGGGTGGCAGTGATGACCAAGGAGGCCAGTAACTGTAAGGCACTCAGGGCAGTGTCTGGCACACGGGATGTCCTGGCAGCTGCACCTCACTGCCGGGCTCTGGCCGTGTGCTGAATGTGCAGGGTGTGAAGGTGGCAGGACTGATTGGTGGCCTGGGACCGTGTCCCTGTGCAGGGCTGCAGAGTCCTGAGGGCAGCGTCTTATTTGAGCACTTGCCAAAAGACAGGCAGGTTTAACCCAAAGTAACTTTATTGTTGTCTCCACTTGGGACGTAAAGCATCCTCGGAAGCCTAGCTCGGGTCCCGGGACGTGAACGCTGCGGTGAGTCGCCGACTCTAGGAAGCTGGGGCTCCCTTTCTGCCCCGAAGAACAAGGCCCGCGCCCGCCTCAGCCAACTGTTCCGTGTCCGGCCAGCCCCGGTAGGGGCGGGGAGCCACAGTGCAGTACAGAAGTTCAAGCCTGAGACCGACCGGAGGCTGCGACCCGGGGGACCTCGCTGCCCCGGGGCGGAGGAGGCGTGGAGTGTGGGGCCCTCGGGCTGCTGCGGAGGGCCCGGCACGGGCTGGGCCTGTCCGAGGTCACAGTGCAGCGTGCCACTGTTCCTGAGGTTCAGGGTGTGACCTGGTCAGTCCCCCAGCTCCCGGGTCCCCACCGTCCGCAGGTGCAGGAGCTCATCGCGGCTCCTCCTGACTAGAGGAGCTGCAACTGCACCTGCAGCCGCAAGGCCCGGCCCCTGAGTCCCGGCCGGACACCCAGCGCTCCGGCCACGCTCACCACCTCCAGCAGGTAGGTTCCGGGCCGCGGCCTCCGCCCCAGCTGCAGGGAGCTGAGGCCGCCCCGATGCTGCATGCGGAAGAAACTCTGCTCGTTGCCACGGGCGATGACGTAGTGGACTCGGCCTCCCAGGCCCTGCAGAGCTGGCCGCAGCTCCAGGATGTGCTCGGCCTGGCTAAGGTGTGCAAGGTTCAGGCCCAAGGTCAGGGGGACTTCGGCGTCGAGGGAGGCCATGCTCACCTGGAGAGAAGGACCAGGTGGATGATCAGAGGCAGGGTGAATGGGGCTGCCGTGCACAGGGTAGTCTGGGACGTGGCCAGAGATTTTATGTTCCTTAATGCGGAGGAAAAGGTTGGGTCTTGCTTGATCCAGGCCGGCCTTGAACTCACTAAGTAGCCCCAGGCTGGCCTCAAACTTGTGGCGACCCTCCTGCCTCGGCCTCCTGAGTGCTGGGTTTATAGGCATGTGCCACAGCTCCAGTCTTAGGCAGCTACATTTATTTATTTATTTATTTAGTTGTTGTTCATTTGTTTTTTGAGACAAGGTCTCTCTATGTAGGCCAGGCTGGCCTGGACCTCGCAGCAATCCTCCTGCCTCAGCCTCCTAAATGCTCGGATTACAGGCGTGCGCCACCACACCCTGCTTGGCAGCCACTTTTAAAATAGTTTCCGGACCCCTGGTACCAGCTCAGGGCCTTGATGAGACCCTGCCAGCCTACAATGATGAATCGAGGGTTGCCTTAGACGCCCAGCTGGGGGTGATTCTGATCCTCAAGTCACCACAGCCCTGAGGTCACTGGTGCTGTGACCAAGGGGCTTTCTGCAGGAACCAGGCCCCAAAGGGTGCCAGAGCTGGCAGAGAGACCAAGAGGACACCCAGCTGGGCAGAGAGAAGGGAGCAGCGCCAGGGACCGAAGGGCCACACTGGCTTCCGCTGGACTTCCTGCATCTGGCGCTCTTAGAGAGCCCCTGTGTGCAGGGACAAACCCTCCTTTATCTGCGGGTCTCTGCAGCACGCTCCTGGTCCTGGCAGCCAGACAGCACCCTCACTAAGCCAGAGAGCCGCAGTGGAGGCTGCTCTGGGCTGGCAGAACCCTAACCAACCACACAGAAGGTTATCCGTATTTCTACTTCCTCTGGCCTGTGTTCTGTGGGTTTCACCTCATCTGCATACCCACGAACTCATTTGCATACCCATGACTTCATCTGCATACCCACAGCCTTATTTGCATGCCTACCCAGGGCTCTGCGGCTGTATTAAAGTGAGAGCTCTTTCTGCCCACCAGCCCCTGCTGGCTCTTCCTGGAGTGTGGTCGAGACCTTTGCCTTTACTGGCACCTGCTGGCAGAGAGCCGGTATTGCAGGCACACAGGAACAGCCCCCTTCTGCCAGCCGTTGCCTGCCTTAGTACCCGGGGCGGACAGCAAAATGATAACGCCGATGGAGGATTCTACCCTTCTGATGCTCATGGGAAATAACAGGAACTATGGAACGACTAATAAGATGATTTTTCTTTTCCCAGCAAGGTGAAGGAGAAACAACTAAAGAAAAGAGGATAAACTAATGTACTCGGCATTTGACTAATTAAATATTGAAAGCCCCTCTGACTCACCATGCCTAGTTCACTCTGGTTTCATTTATTCCCCTACAATATTTACCATGTATCATATTTATCACATGCTATAAAACATGGCACGTGGCCAGGCGTGGTGATGTGTGCATGTAATACCAGCACTCTGGGAGGCTGAGGCAGGAGGATCATAAATTCAAGCCCAGCCTGAGCAAGACCCTGTTCCAAAATTTACAAAAAAGAGCTGGGGATGAAGCTCAGGGTGAAAGCCCTAGGTACAATCCTCAGTGCCAAAAACCAAACCAAATCAAACCAAACAAAAACTGGTGTGTTTTACTTATATATATTTTTGTCTTTCCCCACCAGAATATTCACCCAGGAGCAGGGACTTTTTTTTTCTTATTACTGCATCACAGTCTGGCCAAGGTTTGTATGAGACACCTGGATCATCACCTGGAGCAATGCGGAGTGCCCAGGACATGTGTTTCCCCGAGAGTCCCCAAGGGAAACCCCAGGGACACAGAAGTACAGGGAGACTCAGGCACCATGACAAGAAGGACAAGCTGGGACATGGAGTCTAGCGCTCCCCCATCTCCAAGGAGCACTAAGTACTGTATATCCCCAGCCTTTTTCTATTACATTTTATTTCGAGGCAGGGTCTTGCTCAATTGCCCAGGCTGGTCTTGAACTTGAGACCCTCCCGGCTCAGACCTCTGAGTAACTAGGATTGCAGGAGTGTTCCATCACAACCCGGCTGAGTCAAGCACTCTTTCAGGGTCACAGCCTGCTTCCCACCTTCAGGGAGTTCCCTGGCTGCCCCCGCTCCATGCAGCCCCTGTGATACCTGGTGGCCCCCGTGGGCGCTGCGCGGTGGCCGGGCCCGAGGAGAGAGGCCGTTGATCCTGCATTCATAGCAGGCTTCTGCAGAGAGGGGCTCCTCCTCATCTAGGGGCTCCCGGGGTCCAGGGCTGAAGGCCAGGGCGGAGACGCAGTGCCTGGGCCAGGAGAGTGAGGTGCACGGGCTTTCAGGGCCGCCAACAGGATCTCCCCAGCCAACCCCCAGCACCCCTCCACCGTGAGCCAGCCGCCCCGGGGTCAGGAGTTGTGCAAACGTGCCTCTGTGTGTGCTGGCGTGGCTTGTGTGCACGCATGTATACCTGCATGAGAGCTGTGCATGTGCGTGGGTCCCCTGGCTCACCTGGGCATAGGTGTGATCATTGGAATGAGATAGTGTCCATTAACCGAGAGGAACCGATGTACCCCAGGGTGCTAAGGGTGTGTGTAGGGAGCAAGCAAGAACATGTGTGCCATGTATAAATCTACATGAGTGTGCTCAGGGGTGGGAGTACACTCAGCCCTCCATGTCCACTAGCTCCGCATCCTCCTATTCAAGCACCCGGGACTGAAAATGTTACAGGGTGGGGGGCAACTCAGAGGTAGAGTGCTTGCCTAACATATGCAAAGCGGCCGGCATCTCAAAAAAAGCACACGGATGGACCCAGGTGTGGTGGTGCACACCTATAATCCCAGCACTCTGGGAGGCTGAGGCAGGAGGATTGCAAGTCCCAGCCCAGCCTGGGCAATTTAGTGATGTAGCAAGACCCCGTCTCAAAATTTGAAGCAAGCAAAACAAATGAACACACAGGGTTGGAGGTGTAGCTTGGTGTGAAAACCCTGGGCTCCATCTCAGTACTGAGAAAAAAAAGTCACATTGCTGCTGACGTGTACTTACATACTTAGGGCTTACATTGTGTCTGTATTGAGCATGCGGTCTTTTTTCTTGTTACTGTTTCCTAAAACACTACATGGTAACAACTATTTACACAGCATGTACATTCCATTAGTATGGTAAGTCATCTAGAAATGATTTAAATTTTCCAAGAGGGCTGGGTTGCAGCTCGGTGGTAGAGTGCCTGCCTGGCATGAAAAAAAATGCATGAGAGGATGCGCACCGGTCATACGGAAATACTACTCCTTTTGTATGTTACCAGGGATTGACCCCACAGTCCTCGGACCGAGCTACATCCCCAGGTCCATCTTTCTAAAAATTATTTTTTGAGACAGGGTCTCACTAAGTCACTAAGTCCCCCAGGCTGGGCTCGAACTTGCAACCCTCTTGCCTCAGCCTCCCATGCACACCTATACACTCAGGGTATCCAGCCTGTGCCCGACCCCCCCTTTCCCACCCACTCAAACCACTCACCCTTGCCCGGCCCGGAAGTAGCCTCGCGGGCAGCCACACAGGAAGCCACCGGCAGTGTTGGCACAGCCGTAGCTGCAGGGGCTGCCCTGCCCAGCACACTCATCCACATCCTGGCAGCCCCCGAGGGCCTGGTCAAAGTCAAAGCCAGAGGGGCAGACGCAGTGGAAGCCACCAAGGGTGTTGTGGCAGGAGGCACTGCCACAGGCCGCAGATGACAAAGCACACTCATTCTCATCTGCAGACCGGGAGAAGGGGAGAAATGGTGGAAGGTCCTGCACCCCCAGAGCCCTCCACCTAGAAGGCTTGTCCTTTGGGGCTCAAATCCAAGGTCACGGCCTTCAGGAGCTCACTGGGAACCCCCACTACATCTGTCTTCCTCCACACCTTGCTTATTATACCCCTTAACACGCCAAGCCCCTGCCCTGAAGCCCACGATTCTCCTTCATGGCATTTCTCAAAACATCTCCTATGTCCTAAGTTGTGGGGTGCTCTAGCACAAACTGTCTTGGCCTCAGCTCTATGCAAGTGGGGGCTGGGTCATTCTCTGTAGTGGGGCTGACTTTGTATTGTGGGTGTCGAGCAGCATCCCTGGCTTCTGCGCCCCAATCACTCTCAGTTGTGCAGTTCTAACTACTAAAAATGGCTCCAAGGGACCTTTTTCTGCAGGGCTGGAGATGGTACCCAGGGCCTTGAGCAATGCTGGGCAAGTGCTCACCACTGAGCTGCGCCTCCAGTCCTTTTTATTTATTTTTGGTTTTTCGTTTGTTTGTTTTTTTTGTGGTGCTGGGGATCGAACTCAGGGCCTTGTGCTTGCAAGACAAGCACTCTAACCGCTGAGTTTTTTATTTATTTTTTATATTTGGAGATGGGGTCTCTCTAAATTGCCCAGGCTGGCCTTGAACTTGCAACCTCTTGCCTCAGCCTCTTGAGAAGCTGGGATTACAGGCATGCACCACCATGCCAGGCTTCGAAGACACTTCAAAATGTCCCTTGGGAGGCAAAACGTTCCTCCATGGAGAACCCAATGAGTGGTCTAATGAGGGGTCTCCTCTGCTGGGATGGGGTCTGCTTGGGGCTGGTACAAGGCAAATCTTTGGAGAAGAGCTGGGGAAGGAAGGGATGAGTAAACGAGCAGAGGAAATGAAAGAATCACCAGCAAAGGCTGGGATCTGTGCAATCCCTGAGAGCACTGAGGACAAAGGCCTGGGGGTAATATGGCACGAGGAGAGAAAAAACAAAACAAAACTTAGCTGAAGACCCACCATGAATGACAGGAGAAGGGCAAAGAAGGCAGCATCATTGCACCAGCTATGGTAAAGATGCAATATACATACACGCCTTTACTGTCCATCGTGGCACCCATGGCAGACATCACTAATCAACCCCAGGATTCTTTCCCCTGCTAATCACTAATCAATCCCTGCACTCTTTCCACTCCATCCAAGGCAGGCATCACTAATCAACCACTGCATTCCTTCCTCTGCACCCATGTTACACATCACCCCACTTTCCACTCCTTCTACAGCAGACATCACTAATCAACCCCAGCATTCTTTCCCCTGGTAATCACTAGTCAATTATTGCACTCTTTCCACTCTACTCACAGTAGACATCTCTAATCAATCACTGCATTCTCTCCACATCACCCACAGTAGACATCACTAACCAACCACAGCATTCTTGCTTCTGTTCCTATAGCAGACATCACAAATCAGTCACTCCCATCTTTCCCAGTAATAACAGGTACTACAGTCTCCAAATCTTTCTCAACTCTTGGCCACCACTTTCTAAAAAATGAACTTGAACACTATGTCATGTTTGCTTAGCTGCCCCTTGGCTGCCCAGTGGGAGACCTCCCAGGCTGGCCCATCTGAGTTTTAAATAGTTCTGCTGGTCAGAGTATTCGGCAGGGAAGTGGTTCCTGGTTGCTTGCTCTTCTCGTGTTTTCCTCCCCACCCCTGCTACTCACCCACACACTGTGCCCACTGGGAGTGCTGGGTGAATCCCTGGGGGCAGTTGCAGCGGTAGCCCCCAACCTCATTTTGACAGCCATGGCGACAGCGATGGGGTCCGTCACACTCGTCTGTGTCTGAGACACAGAAAGACGTGGAAAGGGGCTCAGCCAATGGCTCTCAGGCCCCCACCCAGCCCTGCACCCCACTCCTGCGGCTCTACCTTTGCAGCCGTGGCCTGAGCTATCCAGGGTGAAGCCTTGGTAGCATTCACAGTGGAAGGTGCCCGGGGCATTGAGGCAGCGTCCACGGGCGCCACATGGGCTAGGCTGGGCCAAGCACTCGTCATTGTCTGCAGAGGACAAGGGATGGGCAGGGTTGCCTGGTGATTAGGGTTGCTTCCGTGCTGCTAACTCCTGACTGGCTGTTTGGCTTCAGGCAAGTCATGCCCCCTCTCTGTCCCTGTTTCCCGCCCTGTGCAATAACAGCCTTCACAATTCCTTCCTCACAGAATCGCTGCTGGTATTTGTGGTGGTGCAGATAAAGGCCTTTGCTTGACTCTCATCTGCTCCATCTTTTTATTTTTTATTATTTCTAAATTTTGAGACAAGATCTTCTTGAGTTGCTAAGTTGCCCACCCTGGGCTCAGATTTGCAATCCTCCTGCCTCAGCTTCCAAGAGGGCTGGGATTATAGGTGTGTGCCACCACGCCTGGCTCATCTTCACCTTGCAGGTGTGCGATCTCGGTGACTGACCTGCCCTTTTGACCCGTTTCCTCAATTACAGCATAAAGGTGCTTAATACCCCCTTTTGGCATTTTGGGGGGCGAGAATTAAATTAACTGCACACAGGACTTAGAACAGCACCTGGTATGGGAGTACGAGATTATCAAAACCTCTTCACGGACTAGAGATGTGGCTCAGTGGTAGGGTGGGTGCTTACCATGTGTGAGGTCCTCAGTCCCATCCCCAGCACCACCCACACAAACAAAAATAGAATAAACCAGGTGTGGTGAGGCACATCTGTAATCCCAGCACTCTGGGAGGGTGAGACAGGAGGGTCAAAAGTTTGAGCCCAGCCTGGGCCATTTACAACCTAGCAAGACTCTGTCTCAAAAAATAAAAAGGGCTGGGGATGTGGTTCAGTGTCAGGACCCTGGGTTCAGTCCCCAGTACCACAATAAATAGGTAAAAATTTTAAAATAAATGAATAAATAAAATTAATAAAAGCTATTAGCACTGGGGGTTTAGCTCAGTGGTAGAGTGTAAACTTAGTGTGCATAAGTCCCTGAGTTCAAGTGCCAGCACTGAAAAAAAATTTTTTGAGACAGAGTCTCACTGTATAGTTCAGGCTGGCTTCAAACTCACAGTGATCCTCCTGCCTCAGCCTCCCCAATGCTGGAATTACAGGCACAAACCACTACCGTGGCTAACTAATTGCTCTTTGAATACTGCAGCCTTCCCTCTCCCCAACCCTCCTAACTCTGCTTTTACTTTGTCTTTACTTTTATGCGTCTCAACACCTTCTAACATATTTATTAGGTCTGGCTCCAGTCTGATTCTCTGCCAGAAGTTCCTTGATGGTAGAGGCCTCTACCCTCCTGGACCCCTGGGATCTGCTTCTGTAAACAGCCAGAGAGTAAATTTATTTTTTCTCTATTGGAAGATCGGACTATGTCATAACGTAAATGCAGATGATAGATAAAGTGGATGTGGCTGTGTACCAATAAAACTTTATGAACAGAAGTAGGGAGCCGGTCATGGCCAGAGGGCTGCAGTTTGCACCCTCTGGTTGGAAGCACTACCTGGTACAGAGTAGGTGTTCAGTAGATGGTAGATGAGTGACTAAGCGGGAGCCTGCACGGGGCTGCCCTTGGCTGGGCCCGGCCCCCGGGAGAGGTTTGGCTCCCTTGGGGCCACAAGACAATGGCAGACGCCCTTGTGGCTTCGGTTTCTAAACCAGCCTCCGCTTTGGACAGCGGGAACCTGGGACTTTGGGAGCACTGTGGTGAGGGCCAAAGGGACTTCTGAAGGTCGGACCCCAGCGCCCCAGTGGAGGGAGGGGGAGGGAGATTTGAGAAGCCATCAAGACGAGCCCTGAGGAAGCAAGCGCTTTGTTCCCGCCGTCCCCCATCGCCGTGCCTCTGACATCCGGCACACACCGGGCGGGCGTCGACACTTCTTTGGTGCCCAAGGGCACGCGGGCTAGTGCTGTGTGCCGCCCGCCATAGGAGGGCCCGGGGTACTCACCGAAGCAGGCGCGGTGGCGCTGAGTGAAGCCCGGCGGGCAGCGGCAGGCGAAGGCACCGACGGTGTTGACGCACAAGAACTGACAGTTGTGCTGCCGCGAAGAGCACTCGTCCAGGTCTGCAGCACAGACGCCCGGAGCGCTCAGGGGGCGGGGCGGAGGCTAAGGGCGGGGACGGGGCGGGGCCAAGGGCGGGGCTGGGGGCGGGACCGGAGGGGACCATCTCTCGGGAGGCACCGCGAGGCCTTGGTGGGTAGAATGGAGGGAGGACGTCACCTCTGCAGGTCCTGCCGTCTTCCTCCAGCAGGTAGCCCCGCGGGCAGGCGCACAGGAAACCGCCCTCCGTGTTTTTGCAGAGGAAGGAACAGGGCTTGGGGTCCTGGCCGCATTCGTCCACATCTGGGGATGGGACGCAGCAAGTGTGAGGGGTCAGACATTGAGGGGGCTTGCCCAGGGGCTGGGGCGGGCTGGGAGCCCCTTCCCAGACTGACCACCCCAAATCTGTGGGGCACACAGGAACAGAAATTAGAACTTTCTCTGTCAAAAGCAAATAAACAGAGTCTGCTGTTTACACATTCGACCAACAATAGATTGCTTTGAGCTGCGTCCCCAAGCCCTTTTTACATTCTTCAAGACAGGGTCTCACTAAGTCACCGAGTTGCCCGAGCTGCGCTCAAACTTGCAAACCTCCTGCCCCAGCCTCCCAGGGTGTTGGTGTTACCAGCACGAAGGACCTTGTCAGGTTTAGAAATAATTTAAAGAGTACAGGAGGGGCTGGGGTGTGGCTCAGCGATACAGCTCTTGCCCAGCATGTGCAAGGCCCTGGGTTCCATGCCCAGCACCACAAAATAGATAACTAAATAAGAAATAAATAAAAGCAAATGAAAATGTGTGTAAATCATCTGCAGTGCAGACAGAAGAAACTCAAGCAGCCCTGGATTTTGGTATCCAAGCAAGGATCAACGGCCTTTATATAAACACAGCAGCCATTGAGAGAAAGTAAACAAGTAGGCATGGCTGTGTGCCAATAAAACTTTATTTACAAGACTAAATGGAGGGCCAGACTGGTCCCACAGGCTGCCCTATGACTTAGATGAGAACCTGTGGGAGAATAACAGAAGGAAATAAGAGCAGACGGGAGAAGCCAGGGAAGCTGTGCTCCTGGCCTTGGTGTCCTGATTTCCTCAGGAGGTGGGCAGACTTTGTAAATGGAAAGCAAGTGCTGTGAACTTGGTGCCCCCCCGGGGGGAATTAGAGGCAGGTTGCAGGGGATGGGCTTACCCAGGCAGGCAGTGGAGGCAGCATCTGGTAAGTACCCGGCCTGGCAGTGGCAACGGAAGGAGCCAATGCTATTGATGCACTGGCCGTGGGGACACAGGTGAGTGAGCACTCGACACTCGTCCACATCTGGGGACAAGCAGGGCTAGATGGGCACCTGGTGTCCCAGGGCACATCCCTGTGCCTTCCTTCTGCCTACTAGCCTCTTCCCCACCCTGCACCCCACCCAGGTGGACCCTCCTCAGGCTGTGGGTTGTCTCGAAGCTAGCCGGACACACTGGTGGCTTGCACACACATACACTGGCTTACACAGGTGATTTCTTGGTCACTCGAGTTCATGCACACCCAGGCGCACATCTTGTTCACACCCTTGCTATCACAAAGGTGCACATACACATACACACACGCACGCACACAGAGAATGGTTCACACATTCTAGCACCTGCCAGAACACAAGCCACAGAAATGGAGCACGGTCCTCTCAAGGACACCCACCTTGTCCCTCGGGGGTGTAGCCCGAGCCGTGGGGACACAGTTCCCTGTAGGCAGAGGTGCCGGGCAGAGGACAAAGCTCGCAGCTGGGCCCCCAGCCCCGGCCGCCCCCGCAGCAGCACACAGCCCTGGGCATGGCCTCGCCGCTGCTCCAGCGGGACAGGCACACGGCCTGCAGCACCTCGGAGAAGCAGAGCCCCTGCCGGACGTCTGTAGGGAACCGGTGGGGATGGTGGGTGGGAGGACCTGTGGTCCAGGGCCCCTTGTGAATATGCACAGGGTGAAATCTAAATCTGAATCATTATCGCTGGACCCCACGACACACGCTCAATGGGCTGGGGCAGAAGCAACAGACCCACCCGACCCATTAGAGTGGTCGCCCTGGGCTGGACTGCAGAGGCCGGGTGACCTCTTGGGGGAAAGGGCAGCGTCCTTTGATCACAGAGAGAATGGATGGCTGAGGGGCAGCAGGCAAACCAGGGAACATCAGGGTGGGGGCAGGAGATGGTGGCACCTGGGACGGAACGGCAGGAAAATGACTCCAGAGACAGACGGGAAGTGGGGAGGGCCACGTGCAAGTTGGATGCTGGTGTGGGAAAGATGGGTCGCTCTGGGAAGCTGGCGTGGGGACCTGTCGCTGAGCTGAGGATGGGGAAAAGGCTTGCACTGGGGCAAGCTACACTGTGGGAGCTGAGAACAGGGGTGTCCAAGAGCCATCTGGTTATACACATCTGGCCCAGAGCTGTGCGCTGGACATTGGGCTTAGGGAAAACAGTGTGGGGACAGGACTGGATAAGCAGACCACAGAGATATGGTTTCCGGGTTTAGCTCCCAGGAAGTGGGAAATCAGGAAGGGTCATTCCCAGGTCATGCTTCATTCAGGCTTTGGAGGAATCATGGGAGACAAATTGGGGAGGGGGAGATGGCAGCTCTTCCAGGATGTTCAATTGAAAGGACAAAAGCAAGAGTGGTGTGTGTGTGTGTGTGTGTGTGTGTGTGTGTGTGCGCGCGTGCATGCAGTGGACATGCATGTCCGGATTGGCCAGCCGCTGCCCACATGTCTCCTGGGTGCTCCTAAGCCCATCCCTGCCTCCAGGAGCTCCTAGGGACTGCAAGGCACTGCGTCCAGCTCCCTCCAGTCTGGCTACACTCACCATGGCACTTGGTAAGGGTCGGGCCAGGCTGGAAGCCCTCATGACAGTCGCACCAGAAGCTGCCCGCGGTGTTGATGCAGCGGCCGTGGGCACAGACGCTGGGCTGGGTGCGGCATTCATCTTCATCTGGGGTGGAAAGAAGAAGCAGGCCAGCGGCGGGGACAGAGCCCCGAGCGGCCCCGTGGCCTCGAATACCCACCCTCCACGGGGCTCCTGCACCCTGAGCACTGCTTACCAGTACAGCCCTCCCTGGAGCCAGGCTGGGGCCGCATGCCCAGAGGGCAGATGCACGCGAAGGTGCCCACGAGGTTCTTGCACAGCATGCCACGGGCGTGGCAGTCTTGTGACCCGTCTGCACACTCGTCCACATCTTCGGATGACCAGGGACTGGTGTCAGTAAGGTCCAGGTGCTCTGTGGTGCGGCCCCAGGAGCCTTCCCTCTGCAGCCGTGTGGGGCCACAGCCAGGTCCCCACAGTCCCGGCAGGAACCTGTCCCATCGGGAAGGGAGAGCCCCGGCCGTGGCCAGCCCTGGGAGCTCAGAACTGCACCCCAAAACCCACCTCCCTTGCGTACATCGGGGCCTGTGAGTCTGTCCGCCCGCACTGTGGAGTCAGAACCAGCCCTGCAGGGACCACATTGCAGCCTCAGGGTCTCTGCCCCTTGACATTGCACTTGGGACAGGAAGCCCTTTGTGGTGGCGGGATGGGGGGTTTATGTGCTCTGTAGAATGCTAGTGCTCCCCCTTAGGGAAACAATTAAAAATGTCACAGAGATGATCACATGTCCCCTCTGTCCTGCCTGACTCGGGACAGGGCCAGCCTCTGCTGTCATGTTAGACTCTGGACCAAGAGAGATGTCAGTGGCCCATTTTATTTTACTTTGGTGGGTGGGGGAAGGGTCTCACTATGTAGTAGAGGCTGGCCTTAACTGATTAGGCTGCCCAGGTTGACCTCAAACTAGCAGAGATCCTCCTGCCTCAGTCTCCTGAGTGCTGGGAAGGCAAGCGTGTGCCACCATGCCCAGCTCACACTCTCACTCTTTGCACTAAGACAAGGACTTCTCCCAGCGGAGCACCTTCTGCCTGGTCACTTGGTTCGGCTTCTTGGGCTCCCAGATTGCTCCCTGGCACCCTGGGGGCTCCGGCTCCTATTTCTCTGCTTTACGGACAGGAAGTGGAGGAGCAGAGCCCACGCCTCGGTCTGTTGGACTCTGAGGCCCCAGAGGCTACCCACACACAGTGGGGCTCATGGGACTGAGGGTGGGGAGCCCTGGGCCCCACCTACTGCCCACTGTGCTGCACCCACCTCGGCACATGGCCCCGTCCTCACGCAGGGTGTAGCCGGCCGGGCAGCTGCACGTGTAGGAACCCTCGGTATTGTGACAGCGGAAGGCGCAGAGCAGCGGGTTCAGCGAACACTCATCAATGTCTGTGGAGGCCGGCAGGGGTGTCTGCTGGGTGGGGGATGCCCCCGGGATCCCTGCTTCCACCCCCAGGCTGGTGCCCACCATGTCCTGGGCAGCCAGCGTTGTACTCTCACAGGTGGCCGTGGGGCCAGGCTCAAAGCTATCAGTGCAGGCACACTCAAAGCCCCGATGACGTTGGTGCATGCGCCTTCCCCGCAGGGCTGCCCCACGGAGCACTTGTCCGTGTCTGGGCAGGGAGAAGGGTGCTCAGGCCCAGAGAAGCCCCGTCCCCAGTGCTGTCCCGGCTGCCTCCCGGGGCCACTGGAGGTGGGAGTGACAAGGTCGGCACCGAGGCCAAATGACCGCAGGAGTGGGCAGTGGATGAATGGGCAAGCCGGGGAGAGGGGATGATGAGTGAAGAAGAGCAAATGAGTAAGTGAGAGGTGACTGAAGGAGTGAGGAAAGGGTGAGTGAGCAGGCTGGCGAGTGTGTGATAGACAGAGGGAAGGAGCGAGTGAGCAGAGGACCAACGGGGGAAGAAGCAGGGCTTGACCAAATGAATGCAGGTTGAGTAATGAATGTGAGACTGAATGAGCAAGGGAACGAGTGACCAGGGCATGAATGAAGGAGCGAGCAACAAATGAGGGCGTGAGTCCATGAATGAACAAGTGGATGAACGAGCAAATGAACGAGGGAACAAATGAATGAACGAGTGAATGAATAAGCAATGAGGCTATGAGCAATCAGTGAACGAGCACAGTGCCAAGTGAATGAGTGAATGGAGAAGCCAGGGGACACGTGGGGAATGAACGAATGAATTAGTACGTGTTGAACGAGTGTAGTAAACGAATGAATGAGCGAGGGACAAACGGGGACGCGAATGAGCGATCGAAATGAGCGGGGTGAGCGAATGAATGAATTAGCGAGGGCGGGCAGAGCGACGAGGACAGGACGGGCCCGCGGGCCTCGCTCACCCACACAGCTGACGCCCGCGGGGTCCGGGCTGTACCCAGAGGGACACTCGCAGCGGAAGGAGCCGTCGGTGTCGACGCAGAGCCCGTGGCCGCAGACGCCGGGGTTCTCCGCGCACTCCTTCACATCTGCAGCGGCAGGGTTGCGGGCACAGCGCGGTCACCGTGGCCCGGGGGGCGCCGGGGACCCGCGGGGACACGGGCGGCGGGCTCGGGGCTCGCGGCTCACCTTCTCTAGAGTCCCCCGGGCCTGGGACCGCCCCGAGGCCGAAGGGACAGAGCTCCTGAAAAGCAGCTGGACAGGGAGGGGGGGTCAGACTCCGGGACCCGGAAGGGGGAGGAATAACGGGGCGGCGGCGAAGCGCGGGGACGGGCGGTCACTCACCGCTGCCCTCCCGAGGACACAGCTGGCAGGGGCCGCCCCAGCCCTCCCCAGGCCTCCTGGCGCAGCAGCACCCGGTCTTGGTGGTGTTGAAAGCTTTGGGCCCCGAGCACTTCCCGGCCTCCAAGCGAGTGAAGCAGAAACTCCTCCGGGCGTCTGTGGGCGGGGTGTCAAGGGCCAGCGGCAGCAAGCACCCGCCCAGCTGCCTGCTCCGCCCCGGTGCTGGTGAAGGGGCGCTGCTGATTCTGCCAGTAGCCAATCGGAACACCCCTCCTCCGGGCCGTGGTGATTGATTGGCTCAGAGATGAACATGTGACTCCTACTGGGCCAATGAGGATCAGCCCTGGGACTTTGGCCATACAGAGGGGAATCCCTAAAGGAAATGTTCCAACCCGTTCATTCCTGGGGCGGCCAAGCCACCCGTCCCAGAGAGCTGCAGGACCCTGGGCTTCGGGTCCCAGACTCCCAGACCCCGGCTCTCCCCGGAACCCCATCAGCCTGAGACGTCCTGGGTCTAGCAGAACCGCACTATGCAGAGGCACTCGTGTCTGGTCGGAACTCCCGGAGTGTTGCTCAAAAGCCACAGCCCTCCTCTCCTGGACCATCGGACCCCTCCCCACCCCACCTTCTACCACCGGCTTCCCAGTGCCCCGCTCACCAAAGCAACGGTGCCCGCCGTCGGAAAGGACAAATCCAGGTGGGCAGAGGCACTGGAAGCTCCCGGGACTGTTGGTACAGGTGCCAAACAGGCAGAGGCTGGGCTCCTCCAAGCATTCGTCGATGTCTGGAGGGGCAGGGACAGGAGCTGGGAGGGGTACAAGTGAGACCCCCCTCTTGCAGGGCGAGGAGGGCCAGATGGGGGGGGCTCCAGGGTGGGGAAGCAGTGTGAGCCGCAGCCCTGGTTGGGCACTGTGTATGTGGGAGGGTCTTTGCCAGAAGGCATGTCAAGAGTCAGGAAAAGTTCATCATTAGAGCCTAAAATCAGCGAGCCTCCCACCTCAGCCTCCCAGATTGCTGGGATTACAGATGTTCACTATCATACCTGGCCTGTGTCCATTTTATAGGACTCGTAGGAGAGAAGCCCGGAGGCAGGAGTCCACTGTGGCACGGGGGCTCAGTGGTGGCAACCCAAGCAGCTCCACCTCACCCTAATGCCAGCTGGTACTTACAGATGGGAACAGCCCAGAGACTCCTCCCCAGCCACAGAGTGGGGCAGGCCTGTCACTCACCCATGCAACGATTGCCCTGCACCTGGAAGCCAGGGGGGCAGATGCAGCGGAAGGAGCCCTCAAAGTTCTGGCAAGTGCCTGGTAGGCAGGTTCCAGCGAGCTTGAGACACTCGTTGGTGTCTGTGGAGAGGAGAAGGAAGGTTCCAGTGCCAGAAAGGAGGCGGAGGGCTCACCTGGGTCTGGGCTCAAACTTGCACCCTCCTGCCTCAGCCTCTGACAGTGTGGGGATTACAGGTGTGCCCAGCAGAAAATTTATATTCCAGCCTCAGTCTATAAACCATGCCCTCTGTGAAAACAGGAAGTGCTAGTGTCTTTCTTTTTATACCTTAAAATAAATGCATGGACATAAAATGGAGCCATGCTTATGACAAGTACGAAGTCTAGAGGCTGCTGAGATGGCCTCTGGCTGGGGCGACACTCACCCACACAGTTCTTCCCATCCGCTGTGAGCTCGAAGCCATCCTGGCAGAGACAGCGGAAGGAGCCGGCTGTGTTGAGGCACTGTGCCATTCGGCACACCTGCCCCACCATGGCGCGACACTCGTCGATGTCTGCAGGGGGAGAAGGGCAGGTAGGGCCAAACACACAGCCTGAGGGAACTCCATCCACAAGAAAGCTGAGCTGCTGGCCTGACTGCTGTTTACTGAGCACTATGTACACATTTCTGTATGTTGACCTTCCTGCCATCCCGTGAGGTAGGTACTGGCGTTTTCTAATGTAACCACATAACGTCCTGCATTTGCCTCTATGTGCTTGTGTCTCAGTGACTTTCCTGTCCCTGGACACGTTCTGACACCACAATTTAAAGGAGAGGTTTATTGTGGCTCATGGTTTGAGTCCATGGTTGGCTGGCTCCAAGGCAGAAACAAGATGGTGCAGGGGGCTGGTGGAAGAAAAGGCGCTCCACTCGTGGCTCCTGTGACCAGGCTCCAACGAGGCCCGTCTCCTTGCAGCACACTCCGCTACTGAGCTCACTAGTGGACAAGTCCCCTGGCGAGTCCATCACCTGTGATCCCGTCACCTTCCACACACACGAGAATTGGGGGACGCTTCAGATCTAAACAGTAACGACTCTCTGAGCTTTGGTATGTTACGATTTCATTTTCAAATATCTAATTTCCCTTATGATTTCTTCTTTGACCTATGAGTTATTCAGGAGTATGTTCTGGAATTCACAGAAATATGGAAATTAAATCTTTCTGTGATTGATTTTTCTCCTTTCATTCCCTCGCAACTTGAGGACCTACTTGGTGTGACTTCAATTTTTAAAATTCATTAAGGTTATAGGGGTTGAGCATTTAGCTCAAGAGGTAGAGTGCTCGCCTAGCAAGCGCAGGGCCCTGAGTTTGAGCCCCAGCATCCAAAAAATAAAAATAAATAAATAAAATTCATTAAGGTTATTTTTAGGGTCCAATGTATAATGTTCCTCGGTGAATGTCTCTGAGAAGACTGTGGACTCCAGAACGTTCTAGAGGTTGAGAGGGTTGATGGTATCATTCAGGTCTATATCCTGGACTCATGTCCTATCTATTTATTTTCTCTAGTACTGAGACAGGCATGTTGAAGTTGCCAGCTATACTTACGGATCTATGTCTTTTTTCAGTTCCATAAATTTTTTTTTTTTTTTTGGTGCTGGGGATCAAACTCAGGGCCTTGCACTTACTAGGCAAGCACTCTAACCACTGAGCTAAATCCCCAGCCAAATTTTTGCTTTATATGGTTTGAAGCTCTATTGTTGGATATCTATGAATTTATGATTGTATTTTCTCAGAGAACTGAGCCCTATAAATAATGTCTCTATCTCCGGGAATATTTCTGGTTTTGTTTGTTATTTTTTATTTTTGGTGCTGGGGACTACATAGCAAGACCCTATCTCAAAAACCTAAAGGGCGGGAAGCTTGGACTCTCAGTATTTCCAGGTTGCAGCTGACTGTGGCTAACTGAAACTACAGAAAGTAAAAATGTGCCTGGGGCAGGTGTGGGAGGACTACTGCATTATGGGGAGAAAAGCTGACTCTCAATTTAAACAATCCCTCCAGCCCAGCGGCAGCAAACTTTTACTGTAAAGGGCCAGATCTTGTTTTGTTTTGTTTTGTTTTTTTGCCAAACTTCAGTCTCTCATAATTATTCAGTCTGTCCTTGTAGCATTAAAGCAGCCACAGGCAACAGGTAAGTGAACTGTGGCTGATGACTCTGCTCCAAGGAAGCTCTACTTAAAGACCTTGAAATTCCAATTTCTTTAAATATTCTTTTGAATTCTTTTCCAATCATTTAAGATAGGGTCTCCTATATAGTCCAGGCTGGCCTCGAACTCACAGCGATCCTCCTGCCTCAGCCTTCCAAGTGCTGGTATGACAGGCGAGCACCACCATGCCCGGCTCTGAAGAGCATTCTTAGCTGCACAAGTGCAGCCAGTGGTGTGGCACACTAGGAGTCGCTTCACCAAAATGGCAGAGTAGAAATGACTGACTTTCATTCTTCTACAAAAGCAACTACTGAGCAGGAAACACTGGAACAAAACAAAACAAAACAAAACAAAGCAACATCTGCAGAACTTGGGAATCCTGCCGGAACCTGACGATGACATGCCGCCCGACAAGAGGACAGGGCCGTGGGATTTTAAAGGCTCACGCCATCCCCTGTGACTCAGACCCAGGCAGCCTTGAGAACTGCTGAGGCATCTAAACTCCCTTCCTGTTTCTGTAAGCTCTCCAAGTCTTTCTCCTACACAACATGCCTCCGCGTTTGGACAGCAGGCACGTCAGGCACGCGGGAGCCTCAGCGCCGCGACAGCTGATTTCTCTGCGGAAATCATGGAAGCCAGAAAGCAATGGATGCTTCCCGGCGCTGGAGGAAAAGAGCTTGTCCCTCAGAGAGGAAGGAGAATCCAGGACGGGCTCAGATAAACAAACACTGAGGGCATGCATCCCTGTTCATCCCTTTCAGGAAGCACTAATGGGAGCCTCTGTGGAACGGAAAGGCACAGGGCAGTGGCCCAAAGCCACACAGAGAAATAAACGGGGGTTTAGCTCAGTGGAGGAGCGCCTGCCCAGCAAGAGCAAGGCCCCGAGTTCGAGCCCCAGCACCGCCCCCAAATGCCGGGCCTGGTGGCACATGTCTGTCATCCTAGCACTCGGGAGGCCGAGGCAGACCAATCACTGCAAATTCGAGGCTACACAGTGAGTTCAAGGCCAGCCTGAATTAGAGTGAGACCCTGTCTCAAAAAACCTTAAAAAAAAAAAAAAAGCCAACAATGTTTTTGGCTGTTAACTTCTATTTTTCATGTATGCTTCCAAAAAGAAATGGATAAAGCAATAATTTCTATGTCCAGGCACCAACTCCCCATGATGAGTGTAATCATTATGTACTGCAAACATGGGCTAATAAAAATATTTTTAAATCATAAAATAAAGTTATGGATGAGGTCTCACTACGTAGCCCAGGCTGGCTTCTAGCTCCAGGTTTCAAGCAATTGTCCTGCCTCAGCCTCTTGAGTAGCTGGAACTATAAGCATGTATTACCATGCTTGATTAAAAATAATAATTATATATTGATAAATGTTAATAGGCACACATTTTTAGGATCTAATTCATGACAATAACAACATAAAGGGAGGGATAAAGCTGTAAAGAGCAGTTTTGTATACTATTGAAATAAAGTTGGCATAATTCAAACTTCATTATTATAAAGTTAAGATGCTAATTGTAATCCTGGAGCAGTAATTCTTAAAAAATAATTTTAAAATATAGAAAAAGAAACAAGAATGGAAGTGAAATGGTCTGCTACAAAAAAATCAACTAGCCATAAAGGAAAGCAGTAATTGAAGAACACTAAAGATATAACACTATAATAAAGAGCAAATAATAAATAGCAAAGTGGCAAAAATAAGTCTTATCGTCTCCTTTCTTTTCTTTTTGTGGGGCTGGGGATTGAACCCAGGGCCTTCACACTGAGCTACATCCCAGTCCTTTTCTTTTATTCTTTACTTTGAGGCAAGATCCCAGTAAGTTGCTCAGGCTGAGCTCAAACCTGTGGTCTTCCTGCCTCAGCCTCCCAGAGTGCAGGATTACAGTCTGTGCCACGAGGGCCAGCTACGTCCTTTCTTATCATAATTACTTTATATGTGGAATGATGAGAAACAGAAATGAAAAGTGGAGAAATAAGAAATGGAAGGAAAAAATGGAAACAAAGCTTTTGTAAATAAGGAGGGAGAAGGGCTGAAGGGAGAGGAGGGGAATGGGGAAAAAGAAGCAACAAGATATATCATGTACAGGTACAAATCCCCTATGATGAATGTTATCACTATGTATATCTAAAATGTACCATTAAAATAAAATTTTAAAAAAAGAAATGAAAAGTGGAGACCTTAGCCACTTAAATGCCTAAATGGCTGTGGAATACAACTGTCCTTGTGCTGATTTTCACATCTGGATGCACATCGGTGCTCAGTTAATACTGGTTGTAAGGAAGAAAGGACGGATGGCTGGATGGACAGATGAATACTAGACTGAATGGCGGGCTGGCTGGCTGGTTGGATGTGTAGATTGGTATCTTGCATTAAAAGGGCTCAGCTCAGCCATCAGAATGGCCAGGGACAGAGCCCATCTCTGGTGCTCACCAGCTGCTGCTTCTGGGTGAGTCATTTAACCTCCTTGAGCCTTAGTTTCCATATCCGAGAAGTGGGATCATAATAGGAACACCCCCTCAGGAGGCTGTTGTGCTGACTAAATGACATGCAAGGAAGTGCAGCACGGTGGTGACCCGCAGTCCCTGACGCTAGCTAGCCGCTGGCCTTCACTGCAATGCTCTGATGAGACAGCAGAGACAGGGCATGTATGTGAAGGAAAGGTGGAACTGTGCTTCGCCTCTCCTTTCCTCACCACCCTCAGCTCTGGGCCTTGATCAGTTTCGGCCCGAGGAAGGAAAGGCACCAGGTCGCTTCTGAGGGGGGAGAGGGCAGAAGGATGGATGGATGATGGATGGATGATGGATGGATGATGGATGATGGATGGATGATGGATGGATGATGGATGATGGATGGATGATGGATGATGGATGGATGATGGATGACGGATAGATGATGGATGGATGATGGATGATGGATGGATGATGGATGGATGGATGATGGATGGATGATGGATGATGGATGGATGGATGATGGATGGATGATGGATGATGGATGGATGATGGATTGATAATGGATGATGGATGATGGGTGGATGATGGATGGATGATGGATGATGGAGGGATGGTGGATGGTGGATGATGGAGGGATGGTGGATGATGGATGATGGATGGATGACGGATGATAGATGGATGATGGATGATGGATGGATGATGGATTGATGATGGATGATGGATGGATGGATGGATGGATGATGGAGGGATGGTGGATGATGGGTGGATGGACGATGGATAGAGGGATGATGGTAGAGGGAGAGTGGAATCAGAGCAGAGGGTAAACCAGGGCATTTCAAGGTGGTCTTCCTCCCTTTGACCCTCATGAAGCCCAACACAGCAGGAAGGCAGGCAGGGAGGGGAAGAGCCGGCCCAGCCTGGGAGAGCCCACTCACCCTCGCAGATGCGGGTGTCCTGATGGAGGTGATACCCAGCAGGGCACTTGCACTGGAAGCTGCCGAAGGTGTTGACACAGTCACCTCCCCGGCACAGCCCTGGCAACTCCTGGCACTCATCGATGTCTGCCGGGAAGTGAGGGGAGCTGAGTGTGGGGCTGAGTCCTTGCAGAAGACACAGGCTACCCTGGGCTCACTGTGCTCCCCCGAGTACTCCCAAGCGCTGTGATGTGGACATTTGGGGGCCACTTCAAAGGCTGGGCCCAGACTCTACTGAGTGAATGCCAGGCTGAGTACAACTCCTTTCTTTCCCACTGGGGTCCATCCTCCCATCTACTGCAACTCCAAGATGGAATGTCTTCTCCAGCCTCATCACCCAGCAGGCAGGACTGATGGGAGGGAGGATGGGTGGAGGGATATGAAGGGTAGTGGGCAGGTAAATGAGCAAATCGGTTAACAGATGAGAAAATGAATGTGCGCGTGAATGGATGGACGGACGGACAGATGGATGAGGTATGGGTGATGGGGAATGGATGGATGGAAGTATGGGGATGGATGGGTGGGCGGGTGGAAGGAGGATGTGTGGTTAGAGAATAGATGGACAGACAGATGAGTGGACAGGTGGACAGGTGAATGTAGGCTGGATGGAGAGATGAGAGAGGGATAGGTAAGCAGATGGATGGAAGGATAGATGTATGGCAGATGAGTGGAATGACAGGTGGGTGGCTGAGGAATGAGAGGATATGGGATGGGGTGATGGATGGAGGATGGGGTAGGTGAATAAATGGGTGGAGGGAGAAAGGGTGG
>PVJO010018756.1:0-35896 GCA_004026905.1 Hystrix cristata
GTAACGAAGAAAAAAGTTAAAAGAGGGACAATGGGAGAAGAAAGAGGAGGAAAAATTAAACATACAGACAACCAAAAAAAAAAAAAACAAAAAAACCAGAGAGAGTGTGGGTGGGAAAGCAGCAGAAGATAGTGTCACCAGAGAGGAGGCCTAGATTTTATGCATGATGATGGGTTCAGACCCTGCCAGCGTGCGGGCCAAGGCTGCAGTCTTTTGTCCCTGGCGCCAACCCGCTCTCACCTGAGCAGGAAAATCCCGCGGTCAGGAGGCCCCGCTGCCGCTTTTGGGTGCCCGGGATGGAACCCAGAAGCTCCCTGCCGTTAGGGGATTGGGATGGCACTCCTCCGGCCCGGGCTGCAGTCCTCACTGTATATTTGATCAGCAGTATGCATGCTGTAATCTGAATGTTGGGTTGCCTTGAAATTTTCTGCACCAGATAAATTGGTCTGCAGCATTGGATGTCAGCCACACATGAAGTCTCAAGATTTGTGCAAAATGTAGTAAATAATTTAAATTTTTATTAGTATGTGTTTGCAGTACATAATGATCACATTCATTGTGGGGAGTTAGTAAATGTATATAGCACATCTTAATTCGTTTTACACCTGATCCTTTCCCGCTCTTTCTATGTCCTCCGTATCTAGATTCCCCCTTTTTTTTTTTTTTTTGGTGCTGGGGACTGAACTCAGGCCCTTGTGCTTGAGAGGCAAGCACTCTAACCTCTGAGCTAAATTCCCAGCTAGATTCATTCCCCTTTTCGCTTGCAGAAGATTTATCCCCCGTTTCCTATTTATCTTTTATTTTGCTGTTTAAATTATTTATACTTTGTGTTTCTTATATAAGAAAAACCATGCAATATATAAGCTTGAGTGTCTGATTAATTTCAGTTAACTTACTCTGTGAAGGAGCATGAATTTTTCTACAAATTATTCACATTTATCCTTCTTTTTGGTAGAATACTACTGCATTGTGTGTAAATATCGCATTTTCTTTATGCAGTGATCTGTTAATATACAAATATGCCCCTTCCATTGTTTCTTCCTGGGACTGGTGACACATTCCGGGCTTACCTTGTGTTTGTGGAGTCCACTACCCCTTCCCAGAAGCCAGGGTTAGCGTTCAAGCCTGCTTCTTCTTTTCTCTGTGTGGTCTTCAGATTCTCCAGTTTCTCTGCGATTTCTAGTCTTCCTGCTGGTTCTTTCTTAGTTCCTGGAGCTTTGCTTCCTTTTCCCTTTGCTAAGCTGTTGTTTTCCAAGTGTTGCAAGTCTGGATCCTGAAGAGAATGTAATACGCTGTCAGACTTTACACCATCATGTTAATTTCCTTGACAACTCTTTTTTTTTAAACCAGAGAGTAACACTGACCTCGAGTCCAATTTCCAATAGAGTTCTTATTCTTATCTGAAATCTCCTGATCTTGAGCTTTACTATCCGAATTCCCATCAGCAGTTTTGTCTTCTGAGCTCTAATCAGAATCACACATCAAGCTCTACTGACAACATTTAAGGTTTTTTTCTAGCCTGTTTTTCCAAACTTTGTCAAACTTTCTGCAAAACATTTCCAAATGCTTCCGAACTATATGGTCAGATATAGTCACAGTAATGACCCCATTTTTCTGGTATCAATTTTCTGTATTGGTCAGATTTCCCATTACTGGGATACAATGCCTATCACCCAAAATTAAAGAGGAGATGTTTGTTTTGGGCTTGTAGTTTTAGAGGTTTCCATCTGTGATAGGTGGGCTCCCCAGGAATGTTATGGCACCAGACTATGACAGAGCGAAGCTGCTCACTTCATGGCAGCTACAGAGCAGAACACAGACAAACAGTGATGCCAAGAGATAAACCCTCCAAACACATGCCGCCGGCAAGCCACCTCCACCCTGGACCCTACCTGCTAACAGCGACATTCAACTGTGACCACCAGTAGACTAATCCACTAATGAGCATAGTGCCCCTATGATCCTGTCACCCCTGTAGAAGTCTCTTAATCTAGTCAAGGTGACAATTAAGATTAACTGGCACAGGGAGGCTGTTAAATCCAAAATCCACATGGTTGGAAACTCAGAATTTCTCTGGTATTGTCTTAATTCAGATATCCTTCATTCTGAGAAAACCTTAGTTTTTGCTCTTAAGGGTCTTATAAGAATTGCATCAAGTTTGTGTACATTACCAAGGATAATTTCCTTTGCTTAAGGCAAACTGATTATTAATCATATTTACGGAAAACTTTCACAGCAACATCTAGAGTAATTGACAAACAACCAGGCACAGTCATTGGTATGGCCAAGTTGAAATATATAATTAACAATCCCAGGGTATTTTGGGGAGTGGATTTATATAAGGCAAAATAGGTCTAAACCTTGAGGACAAAATATAATAACCATGCCCTCAACACACACACACACACACACACACACACACACACACACACACACACACCCTCCCCCCAAACTGTTAGTCCTATTCACCTGGGCTTTGGTTCCTCTTCTCTTCACAAAAGGAACCTCTAGACTCAGTGATTCTGCCAGACTTAAAATTCAGTAGCATAGTACAGGGTCTGCATACTGTGGCTGAAAGGGAAACTGCTGAGGTTAGGAGCAGAGAGAGAGAGAGAGAGAGTGACAGAGAGAGAGGGAGAGAGAGAGAGACAGAATTCTCTTTCTAAATGACTGTAAATGTATGAGATTCACTACATTCATCATATCTCTGTCACCCAAAAGTTTCTTCATTCTGCATTTATAAAGTGTAGATAATTGCATCTATCTCTTAGGGATTTTGTAAGGATGATAGCAAACTAATACATGTAAAGTACTTTGAACAGTACTGTACTGCTTGGAGTGCTTTAGCCCCACCCATCCACGTCAGCATCAGCCGCCTCTAATACATTTAACAAAATAGTAAAAACACTGTAATGGCTACATTAAAACAGCACAAACAAGTTCCCTCGGTTATGACCATCATCTATTGCAATGTCCACCCCATTACAAACCTCTTATAGTGTCTAGCGTGTCCAAAACTGGTCGTCAAATATATCTATAGTGCCAAAATAAACTGGGTCTCTCCTCAGTAAAACCCTGTAATTAACACTATTCTCAGGAAATAGAGTCCCAGAATGTTAAAGAGATTTGCCCAAAGGCGCACATCCAATACAGGAAGAGCAAGGACATGAACCCAAATGTAGGTCTCCAAGCCCATCTTCTCTTCACTATATCACAGGAACTTACCCTAAGATGCCTATGGCCGAAATGGTTTAACATGTCTCATAAAGAATTCACATTTCAAAGGGGGAGTCATGTTGAAGCAAAGGCATGAATCTAAAAGAAGTACGAAGCAGGCACAATGGCTCAGTGGATTGGGATTCACTGTAGTAATGCCGAGTGTCTCCGCTTTCGTCCTGGTCTCGCCATTAGAGGGATTGCTAAGGCTAGGCGGGGTTAGGGCCAGTGTTAGGGTTACAGCGCCCTCTAGTGGACATTTGAGGAGAAAACTTTTTGGGGCTGGGGATTTAGCTCAGTGGTTAGAGTACTTACCTCAAAATCACAAGGCCCTGAGTTCGATCTCCAACACAAAAATACATACATACATACATACTGTTCATTAAATTGTAACTTGTTTGAAATATAGAAAGGATCGTGATGCAGATAGATTTTAAAAAACAGAAGAAAAAACAGAAGAAATTGTTTACTCAAAGAACTTGACAGTTACTTTTATTTTTACCTTAAACAATCTTAGCATATGTTCTTTGCAACATCATACAGGAATTGACTCATATGGATGGAAAGTTTAGGCACTGTGGCAAAGGATTTATAGGCAAGAGGTCTTTTAAGCATGCTCCCGGAACAGAGCATTAGTCTACCAGAGGTGGCGAACCTATGGCACGCGTGCCACAGCTGGCTGTTTATTATCATTGAAAGCTCTAAGTGGTTTGCCATCCATGGTCTCGACCTTAGACTTGGGGCGGTCACCTTTTACTGAAAAGCCAGCTCAGGTGGAAACAGAACATAGGGCAGGTGATAGCAGAGACTGCTGGAGAATCTAGTGTTAAGGTCAGTCCAGGCTGCAAAGAACTTAAAAGCACTTTGAATTACATTGAGGCTTGCCATATCCCAGCTAAGCTGTCAAAGTAGAAAACCACAAATTAATTACAAATACTTTCACTGTTCTTCTAAATTAGGCAATAAGCAGTATACTGAGAAGGGTAATTATTGAATACAAAGCAAAGAGCTACCCAAGCACAAAGAGGCTCGAGGGATATGTCTGAAAGAGAGAGAATTTAGGACACATATTTCTTTTAAACCGTTGGCATTTTGAAGATCAAGAAACACCTTCTTAAATTTGCATTCTAAAACATTCTAAATTTTCAAATACAGCTATAAGAGACCCTTATAACTACCCTGATTGCTTCCCTCAAACATAGCTTCTGCAAAGCCAACAAAGAACCTAATTGTCTTAACTCTGATGGCCATATCAAACTACCATAGACTAGAAGGCTTAAATGACAGAAATACATTTTCTCATAGTTCTGAGGGCCGAGAATCTAATGTTAGGATATTTATTCCATATTCATGTGGGGATGGTCGATTTCCTGGTGAGGACTGTATTCCCGCATAAGCCTTTCCCTTCCTCCTTCTATTCCTGCGTCTCTCCATCCTTCTTATAAGGCTACTAATCCAATAATGATTTCTCTACTCCCATGACCTAAGATAACGCTAAGCACTTCCCAAATGTCCCATTTCCAAATACCATTGAACTGGGGTTTAGAGCTTCAACGTACAAGTTTGGGGGAGGCAAAAATATTCAGTCCTTAAAACTCCCTTTTCTCCTTGCCAAACCAAAACACCACCAAAACAACTGGTTGGTTGGAACAGTTAGGTGTTTCCTTTGCAGTGAAAACTATCATCTTTATTCTGTATTCATAAATATAAAATTGCTCCCTTTACCTTCCAACACAAGTCTAAAGTCTATAATTTGTTGACTTTGGCAACAAGATGTTTCATATTTTATGATCTGTTTTATTCTTATTTCCTATCTAAAATTTCCTTTAGGGGATTCATTGTCTTCCGACAGTGAATTGAAACTTGGCAGTTTTAATTTTAACATCTGCAGTTTTAACTATGTGAGTGTAATGCCAATGTTCAACTTCAGGTTATAGTTTGCAATTTTGCTGGAACACAGATTTAAATTAGCTTTACTGTGGAAGCTGAAGCTGGTGTGTTTCACCCAGATTCTTAGCTAGTCAGCATATGTAATTTGACTTCTAACATACATACCATGATATAGCTCTATTGCTCTTCTCTAAATGACATAAGAACTACCATCTCTGATTTCTAAAGGAGGCACTGGAGAACTTATATATGGTGCATGCTTTTAACAAATTTTTACAGAGTACCTCTTTTGGAAATTGGGGATATAGCAGTGAAGAAAATAACTATTCTGAAACATATTCTTGAGGAGAAAGGATGAAAATAATCAAGTAATCTAATAAACAAGACTGCTGCAGTGAAGAAGTGCTTTAAGAAGATAACACATAAAATTCTTAAAAGAACAAAGAGATACTGAATAATAAAGTAAATAAAGATGAAAGTATTATTTCAGCACAAAATAAATCAGATGCCAGAAGAATGGGTAAGTACAAATTGTTCTACTCCACGCAAAATCTCCTAGTACAATGAAGTGTCTCCTGAGGTGATGTTGAAGGACACATAATAAAATGGAACATAAATCCCTATTAAACATAAATTTTATAATACAATGTCCTACTGTTTTCAAACATGCACATAGAAATAAGATTGGAAAGGCCCTGAGTTCAATCCCCAGTATCAAAAAATAAAAAGTAAAAAAAAAAAAATAAAATTGGAGACATTCATTCAGTGAACAATTACTTTCAGCGTGTACTGTGCCCAAAATGCTATTCTAATCCCACTAAGAATACAGCAGTGAAAAAGAAGCCAAAGTTCCTGCCCTAAGAAAACTGCAATTTCAGTAGTAAAAGAAAAACAGATACATGGAATAGATAATTTTAAGAAGTAATTTGAAGGTGATAGAACACATTGATGCAAAAGATTTGGGTATTTTCCATTATGTAGTGAAAAATACTCTCTGAGGAGCTGTCATCTGAGCTGAGACCTAACGAAAATGAACATAGTCATCCATGCAGAGATTTTGGAGTGTATCATCTGAGAATCCGAGAGTGACAGCATGACAAATGCGAATCTCTAAGGGGGATACTGAGTTTGTAAGACACTAAGAACTGAGAGACGATGCACAGGGCTGGGCTGATATGAGTGAGGTCAGGTGTATGACACTAGTTGAGAGAGAGAAGAGAGAGAGAGGTCATAGATCGTATCGTGTAGGGTATTTTAGGCTAGCATAAAAGCATGGTTTTAGTTTAATTAGAATGGACTCATAATTTTAATCAACTCAGGAGTGATATAATCTTATTGGAGGTTTTAATGAATCTTCCAAATTCTGTATAAAGAGCCGTTTGTAAGAAGGGCTGGGTGGGGGAAGACAGAAAGAGAGAAAGAAAGAGAGAAAGAGAAAGAGACAGAGACAGAGACAGAGACAGAGGGTATTCTGGTTTTGGGTAAGATAGACTAAGTATGAAGCATGTTTTATCTGCCTGTCTTACTACATAAAATTATCAAGCCAGGACAGAGTACAGAAAGCCTCTGAAAGGTAAACAGCAACAACACAGAGAAGGGAAGGATAACAGAAGTAGAATCACCACTGTACCCACAGTGAATTTATTTTTATTTTTACCTTTTTTACCTTTAGGTTTCCCTAGCCTGAGCTCGACATAGCCCAAAACACAGCAGTGAGCACTGTGGCTTCGAGAGCTCCAGAATAAGCCTTGTGGAACGGCCTCGAAGGCTACAAGGGCAACTGTAAATGCTAGAGAGAGTGCGGACTGCTCTTCCCGTGCTTTTTTCCTTTTTTGTTCTCAAAGTCCCAGAAACCAAGAAATGCTATGGAAGAAATAACAAAACCTCAAGAACCAAAATCCAGAGGCAATGATCCCATACCGTCACTTGATGGAGCTAAAGTTCCAAGAGAATAGAGTAAATCGATGCGATCCTTTTTTCTTTCTCTGTCCCCCTTCTCTTGAGATAGGAAATGGGTACAATCACAAAAGTGAATGGCATAAGTAACGGACCAAGATCATTTAAATGTAAAATTTATGGCTGGAAGGCCAAAAAAAGGGAGATTCAGGGAACCAAGAACTACCCAGGAGATTTCAGAAATGGAGGAGATTTGGGAAATACCCTATGAAGTGGGAGCTTTTTTCTTATAGACTTTAGGGCACTTGAGCTATGCGTACATGGACCTGATCCTAATTAGTCTACCAAATATATTGAGAACTAAAGTAACCAGCAGGTCACTACCGAGGTCTCACTTTGGCCACCGAGTAGAGCACTTATAGTACTGATTGAGGAGCGCCACGGAATCCACGAAATTTTAACTGACGCTGGAACTGTAAGCTCCAGAAGATAAAACAGCATGGCGGCCAGAATTTAATTAGGTTGATTGCTTACTATAACAAAATACAGACATTTTCTAAAGAGTTTAGAAGAGATACAGAATCTCATAATTTCAAAATGATAAGGTAATTCCAAAATGACCAGGTATATTAGAAAACATGCGAAGTCTAAGTGTCGTGGAATATAGATAGGAAAAAAGGGATGACAAAGATGTTTGAGTTATCTGACAAACGTAGCTGCATTAAAAGTCCTCAAATAAACAATCTTGAATATTCTTGCAATGAATACTGATAATACAAATTTTCGGGGTGGCAGACACACTTCCAAGTGGCTTCCATTGTCCCCACCTCCTGTAATTCATGCTTTTGTGTGGTATCCTCTTCTTGAATGTCGGAAAGACCCATGACTTGCTTCTAATTAGTAGAATATGGCAAAGATAACAGAATGTCACTTTCTTGATTGCATTGTACTGAAAGGCGATGGGGTGTACTCCCTTGTTCCTACTATATCATACAAGACTGTCTCACTAGCAGACCTGCTCTTTTACTTGCTTGCTGACATGGAAGAAGCAAGGTTTCATGCTGAGAGGCCTTATAAAGTGGGTCACGTGGTAAGGATCTTCAGGCAGCCACTGGGACCTGAGCACCTCCTCTGACTGACAAACCGTAAAATCTGGGTCCTCAGTCTGACACAAAGAATTACATTTTAATAATCTGAGTGAATTTAGAAGCAAATCTATTGCCAGTCGAGCTCCAAAGGAACCCCACACTAACACATTGATTGAAGCCAAGTCATAGATCCATCTAAGCTGTGTCCAGGCTTCATATTGACCATATATATATATGTGTGTGTGTGTGTGTGTGTGTGTGTGTGTGTGTGTGTGTGTGTGTATGTATACTTGTATATGTGACAGTAAATGTGTGTTGCTACAGTTTGGATCTGGAATGTCCTCCAAAGGCCCATATTTTAACAGTTTGCTCCTCAAAGTGTCACTATTGGGAGGTTATGCAAACTTTAAGAGGTGGGATCTATTATGAGGTCTTTTGATCACTGGGAGTGTGCTCCAGAAAGGGATCATGGGATCCTAGCCCTTTCCTCTTGCTTTCTTTTGCTCCTGGTTATGAGGTATACAGCGTTTCTCTGCCATTCACTCCTACCATGATGTGCTGCTTTGCCGCAGGTCCAAAGCAACAGAGACACTCAATTAGGGACAGACACACCTAAAACTGTGAGACAAGATAGATATTTTCTCTTTTAAGTAGATTATTTCAGGTATTTGTTACAGCAGCAGAAAGATCTCTAACACATGAGTTAATTCTATTAAGGGATTTGTCGACTAGCAAATAATTTAGCAAATATATAGAAGCTAAGAAGAAAAAGAAAATTTTAAAACTCAAATTTATAATAACTCAATTTTAAAGGAAATGTCACTGATAGATACAATAGTAGAATGCAGCTGACTGAAAAGAGGGTCAGAAAACTTTCAATTCAACTAGTAGACATCATTTATTCTGAACAACAAAGAGAAAAAATTGAAATTTAACATAGTTTCAGGGATTTTTAGGCCAAAGAAAATGGTCAAACATTTGCATCATCAGAGACCCCTAGAAAGGGAAGAGTGTACTGAGGAAAGAAATATTAGAAGAAATTTTCCCAAGTTTGACAAACACAGAAACCTATCCATTCAAGAAGTTGAGTAAACTCCGAATAAGAGAAATCAAAAGAAATTCAAGCCAAGAAGCATCTTAATCAAATTGCCAAAAATTAAAGACAAAACTATTGAAAATAGCCAGAGAAAATGGCCTATTCTAGATGACAAATATGATTCAAATGACTTGGAATTTGTCAATAGAAATTATGAGTTAGAAAGAAAAGGTATAATAATTTTCAAATGTACAAATATCTGTCCATTCCAAATTTATATCTAGGGAAAATAATGTTCAGTAAAAGCAAGTGGCATTAAGACATTCCCAGATGAAAGTATACTTTATGATTTTATATTTTTTATTTTTGTTTTATTAGTGCATGATCGTAGTATGTAATGTTTACATTCATCTTAGAGAATAGGTACATGTACTTAACATCTCCTAATTCTTTTTTTTTTTTTTTTTTTTTTTTTGGTGCCGGGGATTGAACTCAGGGCCTTGTGCTTGCAAGGCAAGCACGCTAATCACTGAGCTAAATCCCCAGCCCTCCTAATTCTTTTTATTCCCCTTCCCTTCCCTCTCTTCCTCCTCCCTTCATCTTTAGATTTCATTCTGATTTGCAAAAGATCTATATCCCTTATCCAATTGTCTATATTTTATTTTTTTAAAATTATCCATATGTTGGACTTCTCATATAAGAGAAGTTATGTGATATTTACACTTGTGTGTTTGATTTATTTTACTTATATTATGGTCTCAAGGTAGTTCCACTTTCCTACACATAACTCAAAATTATTCCTCTTTATGTCAGAGTAGTGCTCTATTATGTATAAATACCACATTTTCTTTATCCATTCATCTGCTGATGGATACATAGTCTGCTTCTGAGATTTAGGTATTATGAGTTGTGCTTCTGTAAACATGGATATGCTTGTATCACTGGGGTATGATGTCTTTACCTCTTCTTGGAAGATGTGTAGAAAGGGAAGAGCTGGGTCAAGTGGAATTTCTACTTTTAGTGGTTTTTATTTAGGAATTTTCATGCTGATATCCAGTTGGTTATACTAATTTACCTGCCCACTAACCATGTAGAAGGGTGCCTTTTCCCCTTAGCATCACCAGTATTAGATATGGTTTGATTTTTTTTATTACAGCCATTTTTTTTTCTGGAATAAGGTGAAATCTCCATGCATGTTGTAATTTGCATTTCTCTAATGACCAGAGATGTTAATATTTTACATGTATTTATTGGTCATTTGTACTTCTTCTTCTGACAAGTATTTACTCATTTCAGTTGCCCATTTTTGATTGGGTCTTTTATTTTGGGAGGTCTAATTTTTTTTGTTCTTGTACATTTCAGATAGTCCTTTGTCAGAGGAGTAGCTAGCAAATTTTTCCCATTCTGTAAGTTGTCTCTTCACTCTACTAACTGTTATCTTTGCTGTGCAGAAGATTTTTAATTTTATGCAATTCTTGGTATCAAATAGGATGGAAAACAACATTCCATACAACAGAAACCTGTAAGCAAGTAGAAGTGGCTATCCTACTTTCAGACAAAATGGATTTCAATCCAAAACTGATCAGAAGAGACAGAGAATGTCATTACATACTGGTAAAAGGAACAACTTAGCAGGAAGAGGTAACAAGTATAGATATATATGCAACAAATACTGGCACAGCCAACCTCTTAAAAAGTGCTGCTGGACATAAAAGAGCAGGTAAACATCAACACAATCATAGTGGGGAACTCAATACTCCACACTGACAAGCTAGGCAAAAACTCAACAAAGAAATATCACAGCGGAACTGTACCTTCAAACAAATGGATTTAATAAATATTTAGAGAGTATTCAACCCAACAACAGAACACATCCTTCTCAGCAGCAGAAGGAACTCTTTCAAAAATGAACCATCAGTAGGCCACAAAGCTTGCTTAAATAAATGCAAGAATCAAAATAATCTCATACATATTGTCAGAACACAGTGCGATGAAACTAGAAACCAATGGCAAAGGAAACCAAAGAAATTGTGTAAACACATGGAGCACAAACAATTGTAGCCTTGAGACTACAGTCACAGCTTCTTAATTTAGAAGTTCAGCTTATCAAACAACATAAGCCTCTAATACCAAGGTAAAGACAATCAAACAAAGTTTAACAAACTATTGATTAACACACACACGATTACACAGAAGTGAAAGCACAAAAAGGTTACATCACCAAGTTGGAGGAAGAACCAGTGCCTGAAATCCAGTGCTGGGGAGTCCCAGCTATAACTTTCAGGGTCCCAACTGGGAAAGATCCAAGCAGAGTGTCCTTTCCATGGATAAGACTCCAAAGTTTGCCTGTCCGTCAGGCCCCTAAATAGCAGTTGAGACAAAAGTGGCAGCGTCCTAACTGTGTGCATGACCAGGGGCAGGAAGTTTGCAATCTCCAGGAGCTGGCCCAGAGCCTGAAGGCTGCAAACATCTGCACCATGTAGGTTAGTATTTCAGAATGTCTTTGAGAGTGGGCCAGGCTCACAAGGAGTTTTGCACATCTCAAGATGCTCTGCCAGATATCTTGACAATTAATCTTTAGACAAGATCATGGCATTGCTATGATCAGGGATGATCTTTCCACATTTAATTTTAACCCTTCAATAATACGTTTCTAAGATTCAATAGGTCAACGATGTAATTAAAGAAAAAACTAGACAGTTCTTAGAATCAAACAATAATACCAGTATGACATATCAGAACCTATGAGACACAAAGAAAGCATTCTGAGAAGTTTATACCTGTGAATGCCCACATCAGAAAAACAAAGTAAGTCCAAATAATTAACTTATATTGTACATGAAGGTCCTAGAAAAACAAGAAAAATCAAATTCAACCTAAGTACAAGGAAGAAAATTATAAACATCAGACTAGAAATAATAAAATTGCAACTAGAAAAACAATACAAATAATCAACAATTCAAAGAGCTAGTTCTTTGCAAAATAGAAAAACCCTTAGCCAAATTTACCAAAAGAAGAAAAAATACATATCAGAAACAATTAGAAATGAAAAAGGTGAAATCACAATGAACACTCCTAAAATCCAGGGGATTTTAAGTAACTGCTTAGAAAACCTTTACTCCAATAAGATTTTCTTCTGGAAAATCTAGAAGAAATGGAATGATCTCTAGATACATATGAAAAAGCAAAACCGAACCAAGAAGATATAAAAATACTGACCATTCCAATAACAGGCAATGAAATTGAGGCAGAAAAAAAAAGTCTACCAACTTAGAAAAGCCTAGAACCCAAGCAATTCACTGCTGTATTCCACAAGAACTTCAGGGACAATCTAATGCCAATACTTTTCAAAGTATTTAATGAAAGTAAAAGGATGGAGTACGGCCAAACTTATTTTTTAAGCTAGTATTCCCTTGATTCCAAAACCAGACAAAGACTTAAAAAGAAAAAAAAAGCTACAGGCCAATCTCTTTAATAAAAATAGATGCAAATATCCTCTACAAGATATTGTTAAACAGGATACAAAAAAACCCCCATTAAAACAATTATACATCATGACCAAGTTGGTCTCATTCCAGGGATGTGAGGACGATTCAGTATATGTGAACCAATGAATGTGATACGCCACATAAACAGAAGCAGAGACAAAAATCACATGAACATCTCAATAGATACAAAAAAGCCTTTGACAAAACCTAACATCTATTTATGATTTTAAAAATCCTTTAAAGAGGCATAAAAAGATGTTGCTTCAATCTGATAAAACTATTTATGATATACCTACCACCAACATCATATCAAATGGAGAAAATGAAAAGCTTTTCTTTGTAATCAGGAAAAAATAATAATGTCCACTATCACCACTCCTGTTTAATATAGTGCTAGAAAACTGAGCCAGAGAAATCAGGCAAAAGAAAGAAATATAAGAGATTCATATAGGAAAGAAAGAGGAACTGTCATCACAGATGACATGATATGTTACATAGAAGACCCTCAAAATTACATAGATTCCTAATTAAGAAATTCAACAACAACAAAAAAGAAATTCAACAAAGTAGCAGGATACAAAATTAACAGAAAACAATCAATAGCATCTCTGCATACCGATAATGAACCCACAGAGAAAGAAATCAGGATAACAATACCATTCAAAATAGCTTTAAAAAACTAAATACCTAGGAGTTAACCTAACCAAGGAAATGAAAGACTTAACAAAAACTACAGTACTTTGAAAAAGCAGATCAAAGAGGATATCAGAAATGAAAAAAAAAATCTCATGTTTTTGGATAGGCAGAACCAATGTTGTCACAGTGGCCATATTAATAAAACTGATATACAGATTTAGTAAAATCTCAAAGAAAATACCAACATAATTCTTCACAGAGCTAAAAATAAATCTAAAACTTTTATGGAACTCAGAACAGACCCAGAATAGCAAAAAAATGAAACAAAACAAACAAAAAACACACTGGGCAACAATAGCAAAACAGCAGTTTTCACAGTTCTGGATTTCAAGTTGTATTACAAAGCTACAGTGATTTAAAACAGCATGCTACTAACACAAAAAGATAAGTCGATCAATAGAACAGAAGATGTAGAAACAATTTCAAGCACATCATTCAGCCCTCTGACTTCAGCAGAGGGGCCAAAACATGCTGGAGAAAAGTAGCCTTTTTAAACAAACGGTACTGGGAAAACTGGTTATTTGCATGTAGAAGACTAAATCTAGATCTATTATCATGCTGGATCCAACAAATGGGATTATATCAAATTAAAAAGCTTCTGCAGAGCACAACCTATAATATGGTAAAACAAGTTTTCAGGCTACTCTTCTGGTAAAGAATTATTATCTAGAATATATAAAGAACTCAAAAAATTAGACCCCCAAAATAATAGATCCAATCGAAACTGGGCAATTGAAATGAATAGACACTACTCATAACATAAATACATATGGGTGATAAGTACAAGAAAAATTGTTCAGCATGATTGCCCATTAGCGAAATCTAAATCAAAACAACACTGAGATTCTATCTTATTCCAGGAAAAAAATGGCTATCATCAAAAACTCAAAAAACAGCAGGTGCTGGCAAGGCTGCAGGGAGAAAAGAACCCTTCTTCATTGTTGGCAGGAATATAAACTAGTACAAACACAATGGAAATCACCATGAGGATTCCTTGCAAAACTAAAAACAGAAATTTCATTCAACCTAGCTATTCTCCTAGTGGGTATCTTCCCAAAGAGTTTAAGATATCATATTATAGTAATACATACCTACTCATGTTTATAGCAGCTCAATTTATAATAGCTAAATTTTGGAAGCAGCCTGTATGCCCATCCACAGATGAATGAATAAAGAAAATGCATTCTACACATACAATGGATTACTACTCACCCATAAAGAAGAATAAAATTGAATCATATATAGGAAAATGGATGTAATTTGAAACCATAATGCTAAGTGAAGTAAATCACACACAAAAAGTTAAATAGTGCATGGTTTCTCTTATATCAGAACCCTAAAATGTAAATAAAGAACAAAATAGGGGATCAGTTATAAGAAACAGGGAGGTAGACCTTTTGTAGATGGGATCTGGAGATGGAGGGAGTGGTGAGGGATGGGAGGTGAAGGGGAAGTAAAAAGGATTAAAATGTGATGTGCATGTGTACCAACTCCCCATGATAAATGTATTTATTATGTATTTTAAATAGGTACTAAAAATGGCCAATAAGCCCATGAAAAGACAGTTGGAATACCAGTTGTCAGGAAAATGTAGATCAAAGCTACTATGAAATACTACTTTGCATCATCTAAGATGGCTATAATTAAAAAGGGGGAAATATTAAAATTTGGCAAGGATATGGGGAAATTAAAATATTTATATATTACTGATAGTAATATAAAATATTTCCACCACTATGGGAAATAGTTTTTATTTTCTTCATTATGTTCAACCTAAAATTACTATGTAACCCACACATTCTACTGATGGTGTTATACTACAAGTAACTGAAACTTAGTATTCAAAGGAAACACTTATACACACATGTTCATAGGCACGCTAGGTACAGTAGGCAACAGATGGAAACAACCAAAATGTCCATCAGTTGATAAGTGGGTAAAAAAGTGTGGCATATCCATAAATAGGATATTATTCAACCATAAAAATTTAGTATGGGTACATTTACTACATAGATGAAGCTTGAAATAGCATGCCCACTGAAAGAATACAGACACAAAGGGTTTCCTAGAATATTGCACCATTTGTACGAAATACCTGGATTTTGAAAGCAGTGTGCTGCGAAATGGGGGTTAGCATTAAATATGGATTTCTTACTATAAATCACAAAAACAAAATAAACACACTGAAAGACAGAAAGCTCATTGGGGTTGCTAGGAATTGGACTGAGTCAAAGGGGAAATGGGGAATGACTTTAATGGTTATGGAACCTCCTTTTGGGCTGATGAAAATGCTCTGAAATGAAATGGTGGTGATGGTTGCACTAAGTGTAAACTTACTCAATATAAGTCAATTGTACACATTACAGTGGTAAATGTTTGCTATATATAGTTATCATCATAGGAAAAATACTCAGCAGGTTGTTTTGGACTACAGGCCCAAGCTTGGTAACTCATGCACTAGGAATTTAAATATGCATGCTTAACTCTCGCAGACTAGTAGAAGTAATATTTTACTGTCTTATTGAAATCTTGAAACTATTGTGTTAGAGGTAACTTTATATTATTCTCTTTATACTACAATCATCATATATTAAATCTATATATATTGAAAACTCATTGGGCATTTTAATAAGTTTTTACTATTGTATATAATTTCTTCAAACTAAAGAAAAGTGGTCTGTACCATTTAACAATATCTTCATTGTTTTTTTTAAATCTTTCATTCCTGACATTCCACATTTCCTTTATTAATATTTTCTTCCCATCTGATAGCCTCTTGCAATTACTTTTAAGTATACTTTTTGATGATTTGCTATATTCTGTTTGCCAGCATCTAGTTGAGGATTTTTGTGTCCAGCGTTGATTAAAAGGATTGGCCTGTAGATTTCCTCCTTAGTTGGGTTCTTATCTGGTTTTAGAATCACTGTAATGTTAGCTTCGAGGAATGAGTTTGTATGCACAACTTCCCTTTCAATTTCATTAAAGAGTTTGAGGAGTACTGGCATTATATCTTCCCTGAAGATCTTGTAGAATCCAGCAATAATTTTCTTAGTTGTTAAATTTCTTACTACTGCATCAATATTATTGCCTGTTATTGGATTGTTCACGGTTTTTGTGTCCTCTTGGTTCAGTTTTGGTAATTCACATGTGTCTAGGAATCTGTCCATTTTTTCTAGAATCACTGATTTGTTGAAAATAGATGATCAAAATTGGCCTTTGCTGAATATCAAGGTCAGTTAAAGCTCTTGAGGGACCATGCATAAAGCCTCTTAGCTCTTTTGTCAGTGTCAGCCTCCAGGATGGGTTATGGTCTCGCTTGACCACATGGCTTCTGTGGAAGCTGGGGAGATGTTTTGTCTCTCTGGTGATCTTCCTTGAGTGGTTTTGCCTAACCGTTAAATCATGTAAAAAAACTAGAGTGTTCATTCAAAGATAAGAATAGTCTAGCGTGCCTAATGTATCCCAGAGAGAGTCCTTGAGTGATAACTGGTTTAAATGGTGTTTTGCTTTGTTCCATCGGTACACAGCTTTCATCATAAAATTTTCAGGGAGACCTGGAATGATAACTTTTAATTAGTGACTTGCTTTTTACCTGCTTGTGAAAACTGGGGTACAAATCTAGGAAGAAAAAAACTTGCAAATTGTGTTGGTTTGGAATCAGTTCCAAACTTCTCCTTAGCTGGTTGCAGAAATAAGCTTTGTTCTCTCTCAGATCCACTGAGATCTCTCAGATCTCATTCGAGGAATGAGTTTGTATGCACAACTTCCCTTGGTTTGTTGTCTTTGAGGGAAGTGTCCAGCACCTTAAGAAAGTAGAGAAAGAAGAAAAAGAAAGAAAGAAAAAAAGAAAGTAGAGAAATAAGAGCTAACTACAACCAAAGCAGCAGAAGGAAGAAAAAAAAAAAACCACAGTGGAAAGAAATGGAAGAGAATGTATAAAACCAATAATCAATAAAATGAAATATTGGTTCTTTGATAAAATAAGGGCAACTACCAAACTTTTAGCTTGCAAAATTATTATTAGTAGGACACTTGCAGAAGAATAAGGTCAGTCTGAAGTATTGATCTTAGTTACGCCCCTCAGGGGTCCTAGATTTTGACCAGTTTTTAAAAGTTCTGACAGTCATCACATAGTCATAGAGACCACCCAAGGAAAAAACAAACTCCTGGGCCCTTAATCACATACTCATCAAGAGTATGATTTATGTTTTCCTCTGAGGCAGTCGGGGACTTAAAAGTGGTTTTTGCAAAAAGCCATGACTTCACTTGGGCTTACAAATCCCCAAAAGGTAACTAAAAGTAGAACAATGCTTGACCTTCATTTTGTAAAACATTTAGTCAAATCTTTCTCAGCACTTCATATAAGCACTTCGGTCATTTAGAGTGTGCCTCTGTAAAAGTTGGCAAAACAAGTTTTATTAGCCCTAAGTTTGTCTAGCTTACCCATTGCCCTTCAAGACTGAGAATACCTATGCCTGAAAGTTTCCATTGCCCTAAACCCGGGTCAATAACTTCAGATTCCTGCAGAATCTCATGTAACTGAGATTGCCCCTCAAGTCATGGGAATTCCTCTCATGGAAAATGAACAACCCTTCACATCATGAGGATCCCTCTGGAGCTATGAAACCATGACTGAGATCTGTGATGTCCAGACTCCCAGCCCAGCACAGTGCCTCGTAGAGCCAGCCTCCACCCTTCTGTGAACAGAACACACTGAAGCTCTTCGTCAGAGTGTGCCCTCCGTCTGATGCTCAAGCTGATGACTTTCTTCATTTTCTCCTACCTCCCATTTAACCACTTACTAGTCCAATTGTTTAAACACAGGATGACTAAAAATTGCATTTTTTGTTAATTTTTATAATATAATATAACATGAAATATAAAAATGACAATCCTATCAAATTTATTCAATAGTTTTTACCTGTGTAGTATACCTTAAAACATTCAATACACGATGAAGCCACAATCTGGACAGTAGTATCTTGTCTTTCCAAATTCTTTTTGCATTATTGTCTTTCTTTTAACAATACACTTTACACTGTCGTGTTGGCCTTTCCATTTTTTCTGTGGGTGGTATATTTTCAGTAAAATGTCTACTCACTAAACATAATGGTGAAGACGTTGATGATGGACATCCTGGTTGGCATTTCACTATCCCGTATTATTCAATTATTTGGTCTATTAGACCTAATCTAAAATGTAAATGACTTTTTGAACCCTCTTGTTTTGAATAAATAACAAACAAGTTCCATGTTGTTTGGTCCAGAAGGGGCATAAATATTTTATAATAATATTATTTTCCTCACTTTTTGATTACTGGATAGCTTGTTAGATATTGGTCAACTATGCCAACACCATCCATAGGATTATTATAATCATTGGCCACCATAGCAATTTTTTTAGTTTTGTTTCTTCTTTCAAATTCTATCATTTCTGTATTATGAAAAGTTGACAAGAAGAAGATATCTTTTTTGACTTTCCACTTCTTAACACAGACTCTTCCTCTGTGATATGTTAACATTTCTCTCTTTTCCAGTTTTTTATTTTGCAGATTTTTTGGCACTTCCCTTCTATTTGGTCTCAGTGTTCCAAACATGTCCATTTTGTATTGTCAATGAATATCACTGGGCTCTGGGGAAGTATAAAAATTATATCTAATGAACTTATGATAAGAGTTTTTATAGATTATAGCACAAAATTATAGGTTATTTTTCACAAATAAACACAAATTAGTAAAAGAAAATAACCAGAACCTATTAGATTTCACTAGAAACAGTCAATTGTTTGCACAAGATACACTTGTATGTCTGTTTATTCATTTTATAGAGACTATTTTTGCATACTTTTTTATTTAGACCATTGTATTCATACCATTGATGTTTGTTAAAATTTGACTTCTTGATAATAGCCATTCTTTCTGGAGTGAGATGGAACCTCAGTGTTGTTTTAATTTGCATTTCTCCAATGGCCAGAGATGCTGACCATTTTTCATGTATTTATTAGCCATTTGTACTTCTTCTGAGCAGTGTCGATTCATTTCAGTTGCCCGTTTTTATTGGGTCTTTTATGCTGAGGCATCTAATTTTTGGTATTTCTTCATATATTCTAGATAATTAGTCCTTTAAGGAGTATCTGGTACGTTTTTTCCTATTCTGTAACTTTTCTCTTTATTCTGTTGGCTATTTCCTTTGCTGTGCAGAAACTTCTTAATTTGATACAATCCTGTTGTTGATTCTTGGTACTATGGTACTATACCTTGTGCCATTGTGCTTCTTTTCAGTCAGTTCTTGTCTATTTTAGTATATATTGACAGTACATAAAAGAATGGAGGCTATTTTATGGGTACTGCACTGGGCTGGCTGTCTGGTCAATTATCTCAGTCATGGTTTCGTAGCTGCAGAGCAATTCTTATGACTTGAAGGGTTATTCATTCTGCCTGGGAGGAAACACTCATGTCTTCAAGAGTTTCACCTATTTTATCTTACAGCAGATTAAGAGTTTCTGTTTTAACATTTATATATTTGATCCATTTTTATTGTACTTTAGTACATGGTGAGAGATATTGGTCTAGATTCAATCTTCTCCATGTGTATAGCTAGTTTTCCTAGCACCATTTATTAAAGAGGCCATCTCTGCTCTACTGTGCGTTTTTGGCATCTTTGTGAAAGATCAGATAGCTGAATGTGCTTGGGGTTGTTTCTGCATTGCTTTTTCTGTCCCACTGATTCACATGTCTGTTTTTGTGTCAGTACCATGCTGTTTTTATCAGTGTAACTTTGTAATACAACTTCAAATCTGGGATTGTGAGGCCTCCTGCTTTGCTTTTGTTACCCAGTATTGCTTTTGCTATTCTGGCTCTCTTCTGGTTCCATAATGAATTTCAGAGTTGTTGTCTCCAGTTCTATTGTCCTTTTAGTTTTAGTTTCCATTATATTTAAAGCAAGAACCCATGCTAGCAAATTAACAGTTTATTAACCACAAAGATCTATTTTAGGAAGCCATGCAACTCCCTTCTTAAGTATCTGTATTAATACTTTTTAAAAAATTATTTTAATGGTACATTTTAGATATACATAGTAATAACTTTCATCATAGAGAATTTGTACCTGTACATGATATATCTTGCTGCTTCTTTTTTCCCATTCCCCTCCCCACCCTTCAACTCTTCCTTCCTCCTTATTCACAAAAGCTTTTTTTTTTTGTTTTGTTGTTGCTTTTGTTTTTTTGGTGCTAGGGATCAAACTCAGGGCCTTGTGCATTTACAAAAGTTTTGTTTTCATTTTTTCCCTTTTATTCTTTTTTTCTCTTATCCCTCCGTTCCTTTCCCCCACCCCTTCCCTTGTTCCTTTCCCACTTGAATAATTTCTTCCTTTTCCCAATATAATACATTTTAGTCCTTATTTACACTTTGTTTCTCACACCAGAGAAACAATGTGGTATTTAAACATGTGTGTCTGATTTATTTCATTTAAGAGTATGATCTCAAAATGCATCTATTTACCTGGAAATATTTGAAGCTTATCATTCTTTATGGCAGAGTAATACTCCATTGTGCCAAAAAACCCCACACATTTTCTTTTTCCATTCATTGGTTGATGGGCATTTGGGCTGCTTCCAAGATTTAGCTATTACAAACTGTGCCACTATAAACATGGGTGTGCGTATATCCCTGCGGTATAATGATTTTAATTCTTTTGGGAAGATACCAAGAAGTGGAATAGCTGGGTCAAATGGAATCTCTAGTCCTAGTTCCCTGAGGAATCTCCACACTGATTTCCATAGCGGTTGCACCAGTCTACATTCCCACCAACAGTGGAGAAGGGTTCCTTTTTCTCCACAGCCCCTCCAGCATTTGTTATTGGCTGATTTGTTGATAATAGCCATTCTTTGTGGAGTGAAATGGAATCTCAGGGTTGTTTTGATTTGCATCTCTCGAATGACCAGTGATGTTGAACATTTTTTCATATGTCTATCTGCTGTTTCTACTTCTTCATCTGAGAAATGTCTATTCATTTCAGCTGCCAATTTTTGGACTCGGTCTTTAAATTTGGGGGGGCTGATTTTTTTAGTTCTTTATGTATTCGAGATAGCAGTCCTTTGTAGGATGAACAATTGGCAAAACATTTTTCCCACTCTGTGGGTTGTCTCTTCGCTCTGTTGATGGTTTCTTTTGCTGTGTGAAAGCTTTTTAACAAGATCAGATCCCAGTTGTTGATGCTTTGTGGTATTTCCTGGGCAATTGGGGTTTTGTTCATAGTCCTTGCCTACACCTATGTCTTCAAGAGTTCTATCCATTCTATCTTGCAGCAGATTTAGTGTTTCTGTTTTAATGTTTGGATCTTCGATCCACTTTGATTTTAGCTTAGTGCATGGTGAAAGATATGGGTCTAGTTTTAATCTTCAGCATGTGGAGAGCCAGTCTCCCCAGCACCATTTATTAAAGAGACTGTCTTTCTTCCAGTGAGGGGGTTTGGCCCCTTTGTCTAGGATAAGGTGACTGAGAGTGTTTGGACTTGTTTCTGCATCTTCTAATCTGTTCCACTGGTCCTTGGGTCCGTTTTTTTTTATGCCAGTACCATGATGTATATTTTAATCTATTCTGACATAGCACAAGTCTGATCAATAAGTTTAATTTGACATGAAATTCTTCCAGGACTGAGGTAGTGTCATGATAATCAGGGTACATACGCAAAAAAATGCAATCCCAGAGGTCATGTACTATGTTAGCCCTAGAAATAAAAAAGGGCAATTTTAGGCCCCCTGTGTAGTATACATCAGTCACAGTACAGCTTACTAGGGGCCCCAGCATAGCCTCCATCGTGGGACCTCCTACCCAAGGGCTCCCGATTAAGTTAAAAAAAAAATTAAAGCAGTCTTCATTTGAAAGAAACTGACTAAGAAATTCTGCCCCAAACCACTTTGTTGATAGATGACATCCATTTCCTAGGTGCATTTGTGCTGGAGCCTCTGGAGGTACAATACATTGCAAATGCCCAAACTGGGGTCTCCTCTGCTGTCTCATGGTCAGCGCATTACCAGATGTGACCACAATCTTGGAAGTTTGAGTTCTAAGCACTTGCAGCAATTTGGAAAGGTGGCACAGGGTGTTTTCCTTCAAGAATAGAAGGGGATGCCAAATTCAATATACCACAAGTGATTCCATGGTTTTACTTTGCAAAAACTAAGAATGAAAAAACTTGTGAGATGACTTCTGGGAAGACGGCAGAATGATAAACAGCAGCAAATCAACCTCTCCAAGATTCAGAATCCAGACAATGGAATATAACAACTTGGGGAAGAAAAGAAAGAGGGAGGCAGATCCCCAGAACCCAGGAAGGATCTGAAGGGAGAATTAGCACCCAAACGGAAAATGAAGAGACAGACCACAACACAGAAAAAGGACGTGGCAAACTGCATTTTCTCCCTGGCTCCTGGATCATGATGCAAGAGAGGAAGCTTGAATCTATAGAGACACAGGGAAGGCAGGTGACTCTAGAGGCCTCCAGGGAGAAATGCATCCGTGGAATGGTGCAATGGATGCTGTGAACTACGACAGCTGGTGAGTGACTCCAGTCTAAGCATCCCCTAGATGGTGTGCTTGGACACACAATAAGGGAGGGGCCAAATGAACCCAGGACTCAGAGCAGTTGAGAGTTGGCTTCCTCTTAGTGCTCCCAGTGACTGGGTGAGGCACAATCATGGGAGACATCCAGGGTCAAGAAGCCAATGTCAGGCTGGCAAGAGATGTCCAGAGTGTTGTATGCTGAACAATTTAAGCTCCAATCCCACAACCAGAGTCCAAGAGCAGCCTGAACTTCTGCGGAGTTGAAAGTACCAGAATTGGCTCCTTGTGCAATTCCTACTGCAGGCTTGCTGGGATTATTCAGTACCCCATCATTATGCTACCGCAGACTTGCTGGGGTCATCCAGCATGGATCTGGGCTCTGTCTGCCTCCTTTGTCTACCAGTGACTGTGGATGGACTGTGAATTGGACACTACCACAAAAGTGTAGATCTCAAAAGATAACAACAGGCTAGAAATACAGAAAAATCTCTTTTTATTCTCTTTGCTTTTCTTTTTCTGGTTTGTTTTTTCATAAGTGTAAACATTGTTTTTATTTTTTTGTTTAGTTTAGTTCTCGTTTTTGTTTTTTCCTTTTTTCCCCCTCCTATCTTTTTCACCAGTTTCCCAAAGTTGCATAATCTTCCACTATCTTTCAACTTCTCATTTCTTTTTCTTCTTTTGTCATTTTTTTCTTCTTATTCCTTATAAATTTCCTCCCCTGAGGATAAAAATCACTCTATTCAGGGGATATATACTGTATATAATTTGTACCTGTGATTAAAGCTGGAACATTAACAGTTACCACAGTTTGTCATTTTCTAGACCGTGCTTGATGCTATTATTATTACTGATTGTACTACTTTAGCCAAAGTGACACAGTTGTTATGAACAGTTGTTCTTCCTTATGAGCCAAAACCAAGATTGTCTGGGGGTCATAAACAATAATGGCCTAGAACTGGGTGCTAGGGCAAATAGGCAGCAACTTCTCATTCCTAATAAAGTGAAGAGGTAAGATCTTGGGATGGAATCAAAAGCCAAAAGCTAACTACACCCAGAAGACATCTCTGAAAAGTAGTCGTTTCCTAAAGAGGTCTCAACACTAGTAATAAAGCTACCTACCATAAGCAATTTGCAGTCATCAATGCAGAAAACCAATTTTTAAAAATAGAAAATGAGAAGACATGGAAGCAACACATAACCCAAGATCTCCAGTTTCCCCAGGGCAAATCCAGGGGGCATCGAAGTGGAACAAATCAAAAGCCATGCACCTTAAATGTCTGAAATGGTAATAGTAAAAGTAACAAAGCAGATGAATGAGGCTCTAGTAAAAAACAAATCAGTAATAATTTCACAGATAAGAGATGATGACCATAATGAAGGATATGACTAGCAAATCTAGAGTAGATACAGATAAAAAAAAATAGAGAAGCTTAAGAAAGTGATGGAAACCGTGAATGCCCAATGTCAGAAAGAATTGGATTCCATGAAACTGATTCAAACAGATGTCCAGAAGATTAAAATTTCTATTGAAAGTATATGTAGCAGAATCAATCAATGGGAGGAGAGAATCACAGACCTATAAGACAGGTTTGGGATTAGGGAACACTAAATGAAGGACTTCTTAAAAATAATAAGTGACCATGAAAAAACAATGCATCAGCTGCTAGATAGTGCAAAGAATAACATAAGATTCATCAGAATCAATGAAAAATCAGAAGATAGCACAAAAGACATAAAAATCTGTTCACAGAAGTAATGGCAGAAAACTTCCCAAGCATGGAAAAATTTTTGACATACAGATAAGTGAGGCATAGAGAATTCCAGTTAGCTATGATCAGAAAAAAAAACCACACCAATGCACATAATTGTAAAGATTCTAGAAATTCAACAAAAGAACAGAATATTAAAAGGTGTTCGAGAAATGATACAAATCACCTACAAAAGGAAGCCCATCAAAATCAGCAGACTTCACAACACAAAACCTTAAGTCAATTAGAGGTTGGAGCATAGTATTTTAAGTCCTAAAAGAAAACAACGTCCAACACAGACTCATGTAACCTGCGAAATTATCTTTTGAAATTGATGGAGAAATAAATTCATGACCAGCAAACCAGCACTCCAAAATATTCTGAAGGATGTTCTAGAAAAAGATAATGAAGACAATAATTCCATGCATCCTGATGGAATGAATCCACCAGGGAAGGCAAGCAGTTAAACAGAGGGGAAAGAAAAGGAACAAACAAGAGAAAAAGAAGATGAAAAGTATAAGTCAATACATATCAGTTATAACCGTCAATGTAAATGGTGTCAATTCCTCAATCAAAAGAAATCAATTGACAGACTGGATCAAGAAACAAGATCCAAAAATATGTTGCATACAAGAAACACATTTAACTCAAAAAGAAATTCATAGCTGGAAAGTCAAATGGTGGAAAACAATACTCCATGTGACAGGAAACTGGAGAAAAGCAGGGTTAGCTAGTCTATTCATAGACAAACTGAACTTCAAGCCAACATTGATCAAGAAAGACAAAGAGGGTCACTGCATACTTGTTAAAGGAAAAATCTGAGAGGAAGAGTTAACAATAATAAATATATGTATGCACCAAATACCAGTGCACATAACTATATAAAACAAACATTAATGGGCACGTACAATCAAATAAGCACTATTACAATTATAATAGGGGACCTCAATACTCCACTGTCATAAATAGACAAATGAACTAGAAAAAAATTAATAAAAAATGTCAGAGCTGAACTAAACCTTAGAAAAAATGGATTTAGTGGATATCTCCTGAGTGTTGCACCCAATGACAACATAATAAACACTCTGCTCAGCTGCACACAGGATATTTTCCCAAATAGACCATATACTAGCTCATATAACATGATTACATAAACGTAAAGGAACTGAAACTATCCTATGCATATTATCAGATTGTAGTGCAATAACATTGGAAATTAATGGCAAAAGAAACCCACAAAAATACATAAACACATGGAAAATAAATAAAACCCTTCTGAACAACCAATGAGTCACAGACGAAATTAAAGAAGAAATTATACAGTTTCTATAATTAAATGATAATGCCAGTACAATAGACCAGAACTTATGGGACACAATTAAAGCAGCCCTATGAGGAAACTTATAGCATTGAATTCCCACATCAGAAAAACAGAGTGAGCTCAAATAAATGGCCTAATGTTGAACCTCAAGCTTCTAGAAAAAGAAGAGCAAGTTAGACAAAAAAACATGGATGATGGAGGAAATTACAAAGATCATAGCAGAAATGGACAAAAGAAATGGACAGATTCCTTGATACATATGAATTACCAAAGCTGAATCAAGAAGATAGAAAAATTCTTTTTTTTAAATTTAATTTTATTTGCCAAGAACATGTATTGGTACATTGTATACATAGTGATCACATTCATCATAATTTGTACCTGTACACGATATACCTTGGTTTCCCCCCTTCTTCTCCACCCCTCCCTTCTACTCCCCCCTTCTCTATTCACAGTAGTTTTATTTACATTTTTCCATTTTTTCTTTTCCGTTTCTTTTCTTTTTCCTTTCCTTCTAATAGGAAACTCAATAGATATATTGAGTTTCCTTTCCTTTCCTTTCCCCCCTTTCTAATTCTCCTCCTGATTGAATATTACCTTTCTTTTACATAGGAAAAATTCTAAATAACTGAATATTGGTCAATGAAATTGAAGAAGCAATTAAAAAACTACCAACAAAGAAAAGCCCAGGTCCTGACAGATTCACTGCTGAATTCCACAAGAAATTTAGAGACAATATAATGCCACTACTCCACAAACTCTTTAATGCAATTGAAAGGAAAGCAATACACCCACAGTCATCCCTAGAAGCATTACCCTGATAGCAAAACCAGAAAAGGATCTAACCAAAAAAGAGAACTACAGGCCAATCTCATTAATGACCATAGATACAAAAATCCTCAGTAATGACACTGGCAAACAGAATGCAGTAAATCATCAAGAAGATTATTCACAATGACCAAGTAGGATTCATCCCAGGGATGCAGGGATGGTTCAACATACACACAGAAATAAATGTAATACACCACATTAATAGAACCAAGGACAAAACCACATGATAAACTCAATAGATATATTTGACAAAGTACCTCCCTCATTCATGTTAAAACTCTACAGAATATTGGAACAGAATGTCTTTACCTCAGTCTGATAAAAGACATCTATGACAAACCAACAGCCAACATCATACTAAATGAAATGGCCCAAAACAGAAAGCTTTCACTCTAAAATGAGGAACAAGACAAGAATGCCCACTATCACCACTCTTGTTCAATATAGTTTTGGAAACATTAGACAGAGCAATTAGACAAGAGAAAGGAATAAAGAATATGAATAGGAAATAAAAATTTAAATTGTTTGCCAATGAGACATGATATGCTACATAGAAGACACCAAAAAGACTTCTAGAATTAATAAATAAGTTCGGTATTGTAACAGGATTCAAAGTTAAAACGCACCAATCAATAGAATTCCTCTATATTGATAACAAACTCACTGATTGAGAAATTAGGGAATAATACCTTTCACAATAGCATCAAGAAAAATGAAATACTTAGGAATCAATCTAATGAAAGAAGTGAAAGACCTTCACATTGAACACTACAGTACTCTGAAAAAGGAGATTGAAGAGAATATCAGAAAATGGAAAGATATCCCTTGTTCTTTGAGAGGCAGAAACAATGTAGTGAAAATGGCCGTAAGTCCAAAATTGTTATACAGATTTAATACAGTCTTGATCAAAATACCAAGAGTATACTTCACAGGACTAAAGAAAACAATCCTAAAATTCACTTGGAACCAGAAGAGACCTAGAATAGGAAAAACAATTCTAGGCAACAAAGGCAAGGCAGGGGGCATCACAAACTCTGACTTGAAATTACACTATAAAGCTACCATGATAAAAACAGCATGGTACTAGAAAAAAAAACCGTACAGATTCAAAGATCAATGGAACAGAACAGAAGATACAGAAATGACTCCAAACATGCTCAGCCACCTTATCTTAGATAAATAGACCAGATACTTTCACTGGAAGAAAGATAGCCTCTTTAATAAATGGTGCTGGGAAAACTGGCTTTCCATATGCTGAAGATGAAAACTAGACCCATATCTTTCACCATGCACTAAGCTAAAGTCAAAATGGGTCAAAGATCTAAATATTAAAATGGGAACAGAATCTGATGGAAGATAAAAATAGGTAAAACTCTCAAAGATATAGGTATAGGCAAAGACTTTATGAATAAAACCCGGAATGTAGAGGAAATATTACAAAGAATCAACAACTGGTATCATCATATTAATAAGCTTTTATAGGACAAGAGAAACCACCAACAGAGTGAAGAGACAACCCATGGAATGGGAAAATGTTTTTATGAGCTATCCCTCACACAAAGGTCTACTACTTAGAATATGTAAAGAACTCAAAAAGATCAGACCCTCCAAATTTAAAGACCCAATGGGCTTCTGAAATGAATAGACACTTCTCAAATGGAGAAATACAAACATTGAATAAATATATGAAAAAATGTTCAACATCACTGATGATTCAAAAAATGCAAATTAAAACAATACTGAGATTGTAGCTCACCCCTGGAAGAATGACTATTACCAAGATATCAACCAATAATGAATACTGGTGAGGGAGTGTGGGAAAAAAGGAACCTGTCTCCACTGTTGATGGGAGTGTAAATTGGTACAACCAATATAGAAATCCATACTGAGAGTTCTCAAAAATCTAAAACTATAGGTTCAGACTTCCAGGAAGATGGCAGAGCAGAGAGAAGTAGGGTAAGAGTCTCTCTGAAATGTGCTGTCCAGACACTGGAATATAGCAATTTCGGGAAAAGAAGGAGGGAAGTGTGTTCTCAGGACCCAGCAGGGATCTGAAGCAAGAGTTGTAGCCCACAGGGAAAGCAAAAGGAGAGACCAGCCCAGAAGAAGAAGGTGATGGATGGACGGTGCTTTCTCCCAGAGCTCTGGCTCACGGTCCCGGCTCACAGCCCCACCTCGCAGGCATGGCTTGTGGCCCCCAGGTCACAGCCCCAGGTCACAGCCCCAGGTCATGGTCTGGGTTCACAATCTTGGGTCATGGCCCAGCTTGCAGCCCAGCTCTCAGCCCCAACTTGTGGCCCCAGCTCTCTGCGTGAGTGACACAGTTTGAGCCTGCAGACTCATGGTGACTACTGGAGACCCCAGAGACCTCTGTGGAAAGATGCACAAACAAAGTGGAGCAGTGGACACTGAAGACTGCAGTGGCTGGTAAGTTACCTTAGTCATCTGATCTCAGATGGTCCCCAGGAGAGGGTGGCGACTGGCCAATTGTCATTTTGGAAAGGGGCCAAGCTCAGAACTCAGAAAGGCTGCCAGTGGCTTTTGGTGCTGGGGCAAGGTAGGGTAAGGTGGAGCAGAGTTCAAACTCAAGTTGGCAGGAGGCAAAGGAGCCAAGTTCAAATTGGCAGGGAACTGAGTCCTAGCCGGTGGGAGACACACAGTGTGTCTCCAGCTGAACAAATTGGATTTCAATCCCACAGCCAGTGATCAGACTGAACTTCAATGGAATTGGAGAAGCCTTGCTATTGAACCCAGCTAGGAACACTCGCTACCCTGACAAAATCTACTTCTGGGATTAATCAACAAGGACCTGGGTCTGTCTGCTCTGTCTACCAGTGACAGCAGAAACATGCCTGGAGGTGGACTTTTTTTTTTTTTTTAATATTTTTTCCCCTTTCTGCTCTTCTTTTTCTTGTTTTTTTTCTTTCTTTCTTATTTTGATAGGAAAGTTACTTTCTAGTTTTTTGCTGTTATTTTTTTGTTCTGTCCTTGTTTTTACTTCTTCCTTCTCTCCTTCCCTCTGTTTTCTTTACCATTTCCCCAAAGTTTGTATAATTTTCCCCTGGCTTCCAACCTTGCTTCTCATCTCTCTTCTTCTATTTCTCTATCCTTTCCTTCTAATCTCTTTTGAATTTTCTCCCCTGAGAGTAAAATCACTGTATTGAGGGCATATTTACTGCATACAAGTTTCTGGTTCATTTTGGGTATTGTTATATAACCACAAATCTAGTTCATAAGGTTTAAGGTGGCAGATCAATAGTTACTACAGTTTATTTTCTAGACTGTGTCTGATGCTACTGTTGCTGCTGATTGTACTACTTTAGCCAAGGTGACAGAATTGTTACACTCAGTTCTTCCTTACATGCCAAGACTGAGATTGGCAGAGGGTCTCAAATAACACTATAGGCCATGGTCAAAGAACTAAGGGCTGGCCAAGTAGACAGCAACTTCTCAACCCCAATAGATTGAAGAGGTAAGATCTTGCAACAGACTTATAACACAAAAACCAACTACACCTGTAAGACATCTTTGAGGAAGTAGTCACAAGTATGGAAAAAGAACTGGACTTACAGATAAGTGAGGCATACAGAACTCCAATTAGATATGATCAACAAAAATCTACCCCAAGGCATATAATAGTCAAGATTCCAGAAATTCAACACAAGAACAGAATATTGAAAACTGTTAGAGAAAATAAACAAATAACCTATCAAGGAAAGCCCATCAGAATCACAGCGGACTTCTCAACACAAACCCTCAAGTCAAGGAGAGCTTGAAGTATTTCAAGTCCTAAAAGACAACAGCTTTCAGCCCAGATTGATATACCCTGCAAAACTGTCTTTCAAAATTGATGGAGAAGTAAGATTCTTCCATGACAAAGAACACCTAAAGAGATTCATGACCACCCAACCAGCACTCCAAGATACTCTGAAGGACATTCTGGAAAAAGAAAATGAGGACTACAAATCCAGGAATCACAACAGAATGAATCCTTCAGGCAAGGCAATTAAACAGAAGGGAAAAATAGGGAGCCAACAACAGGCAAATAACATGACAAGAATAAGTCAACATATGTCAGTTATAACCATCAATGTAAATGGTCTCAACTCACCAATCAAAAGAAGCAGACTAGCAGAATGGGTCAAGAAGCAAGACCCAGGAATATGCTGCATACAAGAAACACATTTAATTAAAAAAGAAATTCATAGACTGAAAGTCAAAAGATGGAAAACAATACTTTATGAGACAGGAACCAAGAAAAAAGCAGGGGTAGCCATTCTATTTGCAGACAGAGTGGATTTCAAGCCAAGACTCATTAAGAAAGACAAGGAAGGTCACTACATCCTTGTAAAGGGAACAATCCAGGAAGAAGAGATGACAATCATAAATATATATGCACCAAATACCAGCATGCCTAACTACACACAACAAACATTGATGGACACGAACAACCAAATAAGCACCAATACGATTATAATGGGGGACTTCAATACTCCACTGTCACAAATAGACAGATCAACTAGACAAAAAGTCAACAGGGAAATATCAGAACTAAACCAAACTCTTGAACAAATGGACCTAGTAGATGTATCCAGAGGATTACACCCCACAACATCAGAATACACATTCTTCTCAGCTGCATATGGAACTTTCTCCAAAATAGACCACGTACTAGCCCACAGAACATGCTTAAGTAAATGCAAAGGAATTGAAATTATCCCATGCATACTATCAGACCATAGTACTTTGAAACTGGAAATAAACAGCAAAAGGAACCACAAAAATTCCATAAACACATGGAAATTAAATAGTATGCTCCTGAAGAATCAGTGGGTCAGAGAAGAAATTAAAGAAGAAATTAGACAGTTTCTACAAATGAACGACAATGCCAATACAACTTATCAAAATTTGTGGGACAGAATGAAAGCAGTTCTATGAGGGAAATTTATAGCACTGAATGCCCATATCAGAAAAACAGAGAGAGCTCGTAAATATACAACCTAAAGTTGAACCTCAAGCTTTTAGAAAAAGAAGAGCAAGTCAAACCCAAAGCCCGTACAAGGGAGAATATTATAAAGATCAGAGCCAAAATTAAAGCAATTGAAACTAAGAAAACAATACAAAGAATCAATCAATCAAAGAGTTGGTTCTTTGAAAAATTAAATAAAATTGACAAACCCTTAGCCAACCTTATAACAAAAAAGGAAAGAAAAGACTCAAGTTCATACAATTAGGAATGAAAAGGGTGAAATCACAACAGATCCTGCAGAAATCCAGATCATCAATACCTACTTTGAGAACCTGTATTCTAATAAGACTGAATATACAGAAGAAATAGGCAAATTCCTAAATACATATGAATTACCGAAACTGGATCAAGAAGATATGAAAACTCTAAATAACCCAATATCAGCCACTGAAATTGAAGAAGTAATTAAAAATCTACCAACAAAGAAAAGCCCAGGTCCTGATGAATTCTACAGGAAATTTAGAGGCGATTTAATGCCACTAATTCTCAAACTCTTTAATGACATTGAAACAGAAGCAATACTCCCAAATTCATTCCTGGAATTAAGCATTACCCTGATACCAAAGCCAGAGAAGGATCCAATGAAAAAAGAGGACTACAGGCCAATCTCATTAATGAACATAGATGGAAAAATCCTCAATAAAATACTGGCAAACAGAATGCAACAAATTATCAAGAAGATTATACACTATGATGAAGTAGGATTCATTCTAGGGATGCAGGGATGGTTCAACATATGCAAATCAATAAATGTGATACACCATATTTTTTTTTTAATTTTATTTTAAACCAAGAACATGTATTGGTACATTCTACATACAATGGTCACATTCATTACATTAATTCTGTACCTATATGTGATACACCATATTAACAGAGCCAAGGACAAAAAACATATGATCATCTCAATAGATGCAGAAAAGGCATTTGATAAGGTCCAACACCCATTCATGATAAAAGTTCTGCAGAAAATTGGAATAGATGGTCTTTATCTCAATCTGATAAAAGCCATCTATGACAAACCAACAGCCAACATCATACTAAATGGTCAAAAACTAAAAGCTTTCACTCTAAAATCTGGAACAAGACAAGGATGTCTGCTCTCACCATGCTTATTCAATATAGTTCTGGAAGCATTAGCCAGAGCAATTAGACAAGAGAAAGAAATAAAAGGAATACGGACAGGAAAAGAAGAAGTTAAATTATCATTATTTGCAGATGACATGATACTCTATATAGGAGACCCTAAAAACTCCACCAAAAGACTTCTAGATTTAATAACCAAATTCAGCAGCATAGCTGGATACAAAGTAAACACTCAGAAATCAATAGCATTCCTGTACACAAACAACAGACTCCCTGAGAGAGAAATTAGGGAAACAACACCTTTCACAATAGCATCCATAAAATGAAGTACCTAGGAATCAATCTAACAAAGGAAGTAAAAGATCTATACAATCAAAACTACAGCACTTTGAAAAAGGAGATTGAAGAAGATATCAGAAAATGGAAAGATATCCCTTGCTCCTGGGTAGGAAGAACCAATATAATGAAAATGGCCATACTCCCAAAAGTGCTATACAGATTTAATGCAATCCCAATTAAATTACCAATAGCATACCTCACAGAATTGAGAAGACAATCCTAAAATTCATTTGGAACCAGAAGAAACCTAGAACAGCAAAAGCAATTCTTGGCAACAAAAGCAAAGCAGGGGCCATCACAATCCCTGACCTAAAACTATATTACAACAACTGGTACCTGATCTTATTAAAAAGATGTTGCACAGCAAAAGAAACTATCAACAGAGTGAAGAGAAAACCCATAGAGTGGAAAAAATTTTTGCCAGCTATTCCTCTGACAAAGGACTAACATCTTGAGTATATAAAGAACTCAAAGAAATCAGACCCCCCAAATTTAAAGACCCAATCCAAAAGTGGGCAACTGAAATGAATAGACACTTCTCAGATGAAGAAGTAGAAACAGCAGATATACATATAAAAAAAGTTCAACGTCACTGGTCATTCGAGTGATGCAAATTAAAACAACCCTGAGATTCCACCTCACTCCACAAAGAATGGCTATTATCAACAAATCAGCCAATAACAAATGCTGGAGGGGCTGTGGAGAAAAAGGAACCCTTCTCCAATGTTGGTGGGAATGTAGACTGGTGCAAGCGCTATGGAAATCAGTGTGGAGATTCCTCAGGGAACTAGGACTAGAGATTCCATTTGACCCAGCCATTCCACTTCTTGGTATCTTCCCAAAAGAATGAAAAGCATCATACTGCAGCGATATATGCACACCCATGTTTATATCAGCACAGTTTGTAACAGCTAAATCTTGGAAACACCCCAGATGCCCATCAGCAGTGGAATGGATAAAGAACATGTGGTTTTTTTTATACAATGGAGTACTACTCTGCCATAAAGAATGATAAGCTTGAGATATTCCTAGGTAAATGGATGCATCTTGAGACCATACTCTTACATGAAATAAATTGGACACCCATGTTTAAATACCACATAGTTTCTCTGGTGTGAGAAAGTGAAACTGTAAATAAAGACTAAAATGTATTATATTTGGAAAGGGAAGAAAATGTCCAAATGGGATAGGGAACAAGGGAGAGGGAGGGGGAAAGGAACAGAGGGACAGGAGAAATAAGAAATGGAAGGAATAAATGGAAACAAAGCTTTTGTAAATAAGGAAGGAGAAGAGGGTGAAGAGAGGGGAGGGGAGTGGGAAAAAAAAGAAGCAACAAGATATATCATGTACAGGTACAAATCCCCTGTGATGAATGTTATCACTATGTACATCTAAAATGTACCATTGAAATAAATTTAAAAAATAAAACTATAGGTTCCATCTGATGCAGCTATTCTTCTTCTTGGTAACTTTCTGAAAGGATTAAAAGCTTCATACCATATCAATTTATGCACACCCATTTTTATAGCATCACAACTTGTTATAATTAAATTTTGGAAACAGTCCAGATGCCAATCAATGGATGAATGGATGAAGAAGATGTGTTTTTTATATACGATGGAGTACTACTTTGGCATAAAGAACAATAAAATTGAGTCATTTTTAGGTAAATGGATGCACCTTGAGACCATACTTATAAGTGAAATAAATCGGAGACAAATGTTTAAGTATCTCATTGTTTCTCTTGTGTCAGAAATCGAAAGCATAAACAAGGACCAAAATGGATGGTAGATATTGAGAGTTAGGACGAAAATGTTCAAATGGATAGGGAAGGGGATGGGGAAGCGTAGGGAAGGAAGGGAAAAGAAAAAAAAAAGAGAGAGAGAGAATAGGAGGGAAAAAATGGCATCAATGATTTTGTAAAGAAGGAGGGGAAGAAGGGTTGAAGGGAGGGCAGGGGGATAGGGAAATATAAAAAGAATGAATAAAAGGAAGCTTCTGGGAACAGTTTTATAAAATAGAGAGCATTTTCCTCTTCGTTCTCTTTGCCCTACTCCTACATCTCGTGTGGCATGGTTTGGACTCTTTTTTTTACAAAGTCAGTGTCCTCCAATCATCAAAAGTTTACATTCCCCTCCAGTCATCTTATTTTGTTGTCACCTAGATCTTTTGGTATAGATGGACTGTATGCAGAAGGAAGTAGTTTCTCAGGAAAAAAATAAAACATACCATGAAAGATACATATTCAGAAACTGGTCGGAAAAAATTCTGAGTTTTCAAAATATTTCAAAATACATATCCATCAACAGATACACGGACACAGAAAATGTCATGTCTATATAAAATAGAGTACTATTTAGCCATAAAGAAGTAGATATATTTGAGACAGACCTGAGGATCAATGGAATAGATTGGAGGATGCAGAAACAACCCCAGGCACACTCAAATACCTCATCTTTGACAAAGAAGCCAAACACCTCACTGGAAGAAGGATAGCCTATTTAACAAATGGTGCTGGAAAAATTGGCTAACCACATGTCGAAAATTAAAACTAGATATATGTCTCTCACCATGTACTAAACTCAAATCAAAGTGGATCAAAGATCTAAACATTAAAACAGAAACATTAAATTTACTAGAGAATAGAATAAGAAGAACCCTTGAAGA
>PVJO010018757.1:0-35327 GCA_004026905.1 Hystrix cristata
AAAAGAAATTGAAAAGGATATCAAAAAATGGAAGGACATCCCATGTTCCTGGGTAGGAAGAACCAACATCGTGAAAATGGCTATACTTCCTAAACTACTATACAGATTTAATGCAATTCCAATCAAGATACCACTAACATACTTCAAAGAATTAGAGAAGACAATCATGAATTTCATCTGGAACCACAAGAGACCAAGAGTAGCAAAAACGATCCTAAGCAACAGGGGAAAAGCACACACACACTTTGAATACACTTCTTTCGTTGTTCTTGCCACTCTCTGAGGCAGATCTGGAATTCCTCTTTTGTGGCTTTAGATGCACTGTCTTGGCTGCCTAAATAGCCTGAATCAATTGAAAATATTTACCTTCCATGGTTCTTTTTTATGTTAGGGAAGAGCCAGCTGTCTCACCATGCCAGAGCCGGTGAAAAAGGTGGATGAGGACATACCTTAATGTTTTTACAAGCCTGCCTTTCCATGGGATGGCATGAAATACAATGGCACAGCGTTGATTGTATTTTTTTATTCATACCTTGTAAGGACAGGAAAGAGGGATTCCAGAACTGCTTCAGAAAGTGGCAGAAACTGTGGAATAAGTGTGTTTGAAGCAAAGGGGGTGTTTTGAGGGAAATTAATGGCAATATGTCTTTAATGTAATTTTTAAAATTCAAGTATCCATCATATATATACTAAGCATACTTGATATTTGTTTGGAAAAAGAGTTTAAATACCTGAAACATTCTGTAAATTAATGAATGACTCTAAAGTAGATTGATGCATAGGACATTACATATTTAAGCACCAGTGTTAATAATAAATGATGGAAAAATTGCCTGGTTACTAAATATGTAACCCAGGAATATATTTTAGGACCCTTAGCAGCTATTTGGCTGTTTCTTCCCAGAAAAGGTTTGCACTTGCTAGGAGGGCACAACAGACAATGGAAACCTCCAGAAATGTGCACAGGAACAGAGGAGGTTATGGAATAAAAATGAAGTCACATTTCTAAGTTATAGCAGATTTGAAGAACTATATATTTAACAAATTTTTAATGTTTTTATAGTTGACTAATGTCAGCGATCATGTTAGATTCAAATACCTGACCACTGGGGAAATTGTACTTCCTCACATGTGTTTTGTTTACTAGAGACCAAATTCTGATTCAATAATGGGGAAACATCAAATAGTTATCAAACGATAGCATAATTAAAGTTGCCATAAATCCTTGTCATTCGTCATACTGATTCAACAAGTATCCATGACCAACACAATGTATATGATCTAATCAGCTAATAAGAAAATCAGCTAATTGTGAAAGCCACTTTTCATGAACTAGTCATTACAAATCTGCAAGGGTTTGGCGTATAAGTAAAGCCAGTGGACAAAGATGAAGCAGAAAATCTAGTTACAACACATTTAATGTGGAAAGCTTCTATTTCATCCTTGTTTTATCTCAATGGTTTCGTAGCTATTAAACTGCTATGAAAGCACTCATCACTGATTCTTAATTTCTTTTTTCCCACTTATAGCTCTCATTAATGTTTACAGATATTATAGAAAATTGATCAAAGCAAAGTCTTGTGTGGATATAATACTGTGACATTTGTTACGCTGTTCAGATAGTATTACATCATCATATGAAGAAGTCATAAAGGGTGTCAGTGGTCAGTAGACTACTAGAATCACATCCTGGGAAAGCACTGTACCAATTAGTGTTTAGGTAAAAGTACTTTTTCATTGTTCTTGAGGCTATTTTGGAACATTTCAAAAAAAAAGTTTCAAGAGATTGGAAAGGTAGCTATAAATACATTTATATATTGAATTATTTGAAACATTTATACATGAAATCAAGATTTTTCTTCTCAAAAATATTTCTGAAAATTCTACTGTGTGGTACATATTATTATCTGTGGATGATAAAAGCACATCCCCATTCATCTACAGCTTTCATTTTAGGGAAGTGCATGCTGGGTAATTAAGAGGGACATAAACTCTAAAAGAGATCCTCATATGAAACGTTAGATGAACCTGCCATTCACTTATTCCTTCCTTTGTTCTTATCATGCATTTCTTTAACAGATACTTCTGAGCATATATTATGAATTAAACATTGTCACCATTTACAAGGCAAACAAAGGCAAAAATGTTTTTATATAGCAGTTGGAGTAATACAAAATTAAAAGAAATAGATAAAATAAGTGTTTAACAAGCAGAAATTGAGAGAGGTAAGTCTTAAGCAGAAAAGCAAAACAGTGATAGAAATATGGCAGGATTATTGTATAGCTCAGACAATGGTGAGGAAATAGCTGCACTGAGGTGATAATGTGATTAAAGTGAGGTGCATACTAGGGAACAAACCAAGTAGATATTAGGAGAAACCACATTCCAGTCCGAGAGAAAAGGGAAGTCACTGAGCTAGAAGGAAGCTGGCATTCATCAGACATAGAGCAGAGAGATAAGTGTAGTCCAGCCAAGTGACAGAAAGAGAGAATTAGAAAATGAGGCAGGATGGTATCCAAAAGCCAGATTGGGAATAACCTTGCTGATGCCTGGGAAACAACCTCATCAACCATTAGCACTGAAACCGGAAGTTTTGTGACGATCTTGACCACAGGTGTAGCAGGATTGTTTTGGCTACAATATGAAGAAGGGATATTGTGTGAAGGTGGAATAATGCTGGAAGTTGGGTAACATGTTAAGACCAATGTAATTATCCAGACAAAAGATATTGATGGTTTATTTAAGCATAGTAGCTTCTGATGGGATGAAAAATGGTTTAATGATGGATATATTTTACTACCTAGACAACAAAGATTTCGGTTTTATTTTTCTAAGTCCTTTAAAAATGAAACCACATTCACTGAAATGTGAAGTCTTTGTGAAAAATAAGATTTGAAGGGGAGGCAGGTCTAGAGTTGAAAGTTGAACAATATCAAATTTATTCCATGAGAGTCAGTATACAAAAGAATAAAATAATTGACTTAGAGTTCCTTAGCAAAATTAAGGAACTGTACTGGAAAATGGACAATAAAACCGAGTTTAATGTGCTCAGTGGAGGAATACCATGAAGCTAGTTGCAGGGTTCATTAAAGTTCTGACAACCGACAACCTAAAATTCTAAGCTTGGTGCCTTGGGTTAGAGAAAAATGATCTGGAAGAAGTGCTGCCTGAGCGATCAAGGAGGCACTAACCTACAGGCCTGGAGGTATGGGAGGTAAAGTGAATAACCAAAAAATGTGGAAAATATTAGAGGTTCTGTTCCTAATGATCCTTATGTGCAGAAGGCCCAGAGAAAGAGTTTTTGATGGTAGGGAAACATGGAAGATAGCCTTAATAATTGTCTGGAAAATGCTACATTCAATCTTCTCATGGGAAATGTGATGGAAAGTAGTAAGAGATGTTGTGGGTTGTATCTAGATGTCCCCCCGAAGCCTCATGAGGTCAGATGGGGTATTTTCAGAGGTAGCTGGATCTAGAATGTGTGTTTACTAAATTAGTCCACTGATAGGTTTGGCGTAGTTCTGCTGGGATCAAGGATGTGATACTAGGACTAAGGGTGCTAGGATTAAGGGTGGGAGTGCTATCCACCCCAGGGCAGATAGCCTGCATAAAATATAAGAGATAGAAAGAGGCTTATCTATTCCCCTTTTTGCTCCTTGTGCTTACCTTGCTGACTTCTGCCTGTCTGCCATGCCACCCTGCCTTGGATCCAGCTGATGGTGGACTGAAACCTCTACAAACTGTGAGCTAAATAAACCTTTCCTCACTTAACTTTGGGTGTCAGGTATTTTGTCCCAGCAATGAGAAAAGTAACTAAGACAAGAGAGCTAGTGAATTTAGTGCTGATGATCCCAGGGCACATGACCACAGTGAGATGGGAAAAGCTGACAGGAAGAAGGGGTAGGCCTGGTTGCTTTTGGCATGCAGTGATCTAGAGTACTCATCTGATTTCCCCCATGCAAGGTAGGATGACAACCTGGGAGGAAAAAAAAATCTCATTTCAAAGAGCAGGCTTTCCTGGGATCTATGCCTCTGGATAGCTAAGACACCAATGGACAACATTCCCCACTGACAGACAGGCCAGGGGTTATAAGATTAGGAGTAAGAAAAAGATAAAATTCAAATAGGAATAAAGAAGTAAGGAAAAACAGTTATAGCTTTTATTTTCCAACAGAAATGAAAGAAAAGGCAAGGTAGAAAAATCTGCTAAACTCTCATATTTGATGTAATTTTTCACATTCATCTGATTTCCAAATTATTCTTTTAATTTTATTATCAATAAATGTTAAACCATTCTTCTGTTGTCATTCCAACCTGGGAAGAAATTCTACTGCTCACAAACTTTTATTGGTGTGGACTGGGGGGTGGGGCGTATTTTTAAACTGTATTTTATCTAAGCTCTCTGAATATTTCAGCATAAAGTATTTTCACTTTGTTATAAAATTAATCATGTATTATTTGTAGTTTGAGACAAATGCCATGAAGTATATGAGATATAAATGAGAGTAAAAGAATATATTCTCCACCATCTAACTTTTAATATGTTATCTAAACAATGGCTTCTCTGTGATTTAATTTAGTAAGGATTAATATTTGATTATTCTAAATTTTTCCCACAACATATAGAGCAATACCTTTCCCCAGTGGGATTCTACAATGTTGCTTTGCAAGTGAATGATTGAGTTGATAAATGGCTTAGACAAGTAATTGATGAAAGCAATGAAAGGTTAAGTGGAATATAGAGGATGAATACCAAAAGAGTTGAATCAAAGCACTCTAGGACACAAGAAAGACAGAATCACTTTCTTTAAGGACGAATTTAAAAACAGTCTTCCTCCTTTGCAAAGTTTAATCTAGTTTGCTAAAATACAAATTTGTTAAATACAAGATATGATGTAAAATATCAAACTCTGATTTTTAAAGTCTTTGTTTTATCAAATAGGTTTTAACTTTTATATTAAGTCAAACAGTACTATGTAGAAAATTCTTCTAACTTGGCTTGGAAAATATTTTATGATTGCATATAAATGTATTTGAACAGACATGTTTTGATCTGAATATATAGGGAATTTAGATTATTTGAATACAGACTGATATGTATTGCAATGTTATATGCCTGCAAGCATACTGAGATTTGGGATTTTATCGAAGACATGTATTTTAATTCTTTTTAAAAAGTCATTTTATGTTTTATTAATTTTATGTAGTAAATATCTCATGTGACAAACCATTTAGGAGACACAAAATTCAAAGAAACATTTGTATTAAAATAAGTAATAAAATATTTCATACATATTCAGTGATCAGTTGCATACAAAACACATAGTCCTATGATAGCACAATATTTATGTATTACAACAAATTCAGGAACATAGTTTGTCATAAACAAGAAATAAGCATTATCTGTGAGAGCTGAATGTCTCTAAATCTGAATACTTCACAAATTTAACGAATTCTTTAAAGTCAATGAACATTATATTAAAAGTGCCTCTGACTGCTGTAGGATACTCATGCTCTTTTTACCCAAGAAATAACTTGGATAAAGGAAAAATTAAAGGAAAAATTAAACTATTAAATTGTAAATGTGTATTTAGACTCATTGTGCAGGCCTTTTATATGTTTCCAGATGAAGTGAGGAAAAGTTTGGAAGAATTTTGTAATAGTCACCTGCATTCCTCTTTAGTTAAACATAATAAAATTTTCTAAGTCGATACCCACATTGTCAATTATGTATTTCACATCAGATGAAAATTAGGTGCTGTAGTATACATTGTACAAACTGATCAAATTATAAGATTTTCTCAAGAGAAAAATTCACCAAGAACAAATAAATCTCTCTAATATGTTTTGGAGGAAGAATCCCATAGGTGCTATTGATGAAACAGAGTCTGCACCCTTCCTCTTCTCTGTTCACATTCATATATTATAAAATAAAAAACTCCCAAATACTTCAGAAGAGGGAAACTCCTCTAAAATTACATAAATCTCATTTTTAAAATAATCTAAATTAAAAAGTGAATCAGATCAATACAAGCAAGCAAACATACTTCTCTCCAAAACCCAAATAAATGGAAAACATGGTCATATTAATGACAAGTAAGTACTTATTATTAGTGAAAAATAAAAATGAAATACAATGTTTAGATTTTACAGGGTGGATATAAAAATATTTTATAGATGATCTACCACACATAAACTTTCTCAAAGCTTGAGTGAAGTAATAATTTATATTCCCATTTCCTTTCTCTCTTGATTATTATTACACAGGATGTAGAATACAAACCGAACAACTAGAATGAGTTTGACCTAAGGGAGAGAAATGCCAGCATTTAGAGTAGAATTATTATCATACAAAAGAGACGTGAGAGAGAGAGACAGAACTAAAAGCGTAGGAACTTGACCAGATGGATTTATATCTTTCCTCTCTCCAAGTCCCACTAACATACATGTATATTGTTAGTGAACCACTCAGTGTATGGTATTGTTATAGAAGGCTAAACACACTGTTACCTTATAGAACCCATGTAGCCAGTTATTTAATTCTAGTTTTATGCTCTTTGAATGCTAAAATAATTGTTTTCTAGGTAATTAAAGTAGACAGGTACCAGACTGAAGGATAGAAGGATTCATTGTCTTGCTCACAGTTCTTACATGGTTTGGTACACTTAACTTTCAGGCAAGTTGAAAAAATATGTAGAGAAACACCTAATTAAAGAAAGAAAAAATATCTAGAGGAAACAGGTCCATAACCACTATGTTATGAGAGAGCAAAAGGCTGGCTCAAAGTCTTTCTACTCCTCATGAATTCCAATGAGTATACAAAGCCCCCCAATTCAGTATCTCACTGTTATAAGGCTAAAATCTACTTGGAAGGTTAAGAATTCAATTATTAAAGAAAAATCATGGACATAAAAGAGAACAGTAAATAAACTCACAAATTAAAAAAAAAAAAAAACTAAGAGAAAATGGAGGCTACGCTGCAAGCAGATGTGAAAACCTTAACAAAATTTTACTAGCAGAAATAAAATAAAATGTTTATACAGTTGAAATAGAAACAGGATGCTACAAAAATAAGAATATTGGACAACTTTGAAAAAAATAGATGAACAATACAAACAAAATGGCAGTTAAGATCACTGGCTTTCTATCAGGATGCAACAAAATAAAAACAACAAACTTGAATTCTGTTTAAAGTTATTAAATAATTTGATAAAATAATGATCTTCTGGACACCAGATATTATAGGGCAAAGATATTCATAGAGTCGAAGTAAATGAAATAAATCCTACACATGTCCCAAGTTGAGTATCTCTGGAGGATTCCAAAGGCAAAATGTAGGAGATGCACAGCGTGTGGGTCTCCAAAGACACGAAGCTGGCATCTGCGGAGGTGAAGGCAGCTGGACAGGGACGTAGGGTGCTGGAAGCAGAGTGCTGCGCAGGGAGCCGCTCCAGTGCTCCGCAGCGTGTCTTCCTCAGGACTTGTCCGAGTATTCATCACGACACACATGTGAGGAGATTACCAAGGCTGGCCGAAGAACTGCCATTGAAGAGCAGGAGGAGATCATACAGGACCATACTTCTTTCCAGTTGCCACTAGAAAAGGTAGAAAAATCTTAGAATTCAAGGGCAGAAGGAAATGTACTGCCTCAATAGTGGAGCAGTAAGGGCCCCAAAATATGGTCTGCACGGGTTCTAATTAACATCAAGTATGAAAATTAACCCACCACGTATAATAAACCTAATGTGAAATGTAAAACCATAATTCTTCATGAATAAAATTCAGTTTTTCATTAGATCCAACTTTTAGATATTGCAAAAAAGGCACTAGCCATAAAAGAACAAATCAATAAATTTAAAAGGTTTTTCCTCTTAAAGAAAAAAGACACTAAGACAATAAAAATACAAGCCACATATATAAAAAATTGCCAAAATTCAGTAATCAGAAAATAATACCCAATACGAAAATGGGCATAAGATTAAAGAAAAAAATATCCCCATAAAGGAGATAAGAGTAGCCAGTTCTAGCATATATTGGAAAGCAATGTGATTAGAAGGCAACTGTGTATTGTATATCTTGAAAACCTGGAAGAAAGAATTTTGGATATTTTTACAATAAAGAACTGATAAATGTTTGAAGAGATAGATATATTTAAACTGATTACACAATGTTTACCTGTGTCCACACATCACAAGGAACCACATTCACATATACAACTTTTGTGCTTTCATGTATCAATTAAAATAAGTTTAATTTTTAAAAATTTAGAGAAACAGATGCACAGGTAACAAATAAGCATATAGAAAGAAGGCCAAGATCACACTTTCTTTATTTGCTTTTGCTGTCCTTTATTTTTTATTTTAATTTTATATCATTAGTATATGTTTGCAGTACATACCATTTATGGTAATCTTGGGGAGTGGTTATGTGTACATATTACAGGTTGTTTATTTTTTAACACCCTGCCCTTCCTTCCCCTTTCATCAACTGATAACTGTGTACAATGTAACTATATTCAGTTATGTTTTCTGCAAATAATAATTCTTCTCAAACTTGATGTTATTTATAGCTTTGTTTTCTTTGGTCTTATTAAATATTTCCAGCATGAAAACAAAGATTCTAAATTTACTTTTTCAGTTCTGTGTGTGCTTGGCAATTACTTATATAATTTTTGAAGCTTGAATTATGCAATTTTTACGTTGTCAAATCTATAATTTTGTTTGTTTTGTGATTAAAAGAGCCTCTTAAACATGATGGTCTTACTTTTTCCAATTTGTCAATCATTTAAATGATTACATTGGCACAATTTATTAAATATTCACCACTGACTAACTGATTTCAAGGTCATTCTTTACATGTATTAATTTAGTTTATAGTGACTTCAATGTGTCATAGATTAATTGCAAGATACAAGACCAAACACATGCTATATTGTACTACTATTCTCCAAAGCCTACGAAGATAAATGAATTTATCACCATTTGCTGCAAAACAAGAAGTACACTTCTGTTTTAGGAATTCTGTAAAATTTCTTAAGATTAAAATTTGACAGGATTGCATTTATTAGTATATAAAAGAAACTGCTTTCTTCTTAAAGATTTAGGTGTGTGGAGTAGGGTGGGACAAAGAGAATATTTTTCATTTTAATTTGAGTTTTCCTACAACTATGTTTGAAAAAAAAAAAAAAAACAGCTAACATTGAAATTTCACCAAAAAGTGCAATAAAACTGGTACCATGAGCAAAAATAGTGTTCCAGGAGAATTGACACATAGAACAAAGAGATACTAAATAATGAGAGTCTAACAAAATAAATATTCTTTTTTTAATTTGAATTTATTTTACTAGTACATGTTTGCAATTCATGCAGTTTACAATCACCTTGCGGAATAATTATATGTATATATTATAGCTTTTTTCCCCAATCCTCTTCCTCTTCCCTCCCCCCCATTCCCCTATCACCTTTTACACACTTATGGATAGTATTTGTCTTATCTTATGTTATGGCATATTTTTACATTGATTGGAGTTATTAGGGTCCTGTACATGGCACATTTTTATTCCTCTCACTTCCTCTTCCCTTCCTTCTCACTCCTCATCCTTGTGTCCTTGGACGGCTTCACCAATGGACAAGATCTGGCCTTTTGTCCATTTCTATCCATCCTTTATCATTTTCTTTGTTTGTACTTTGACTCACTCAAATGACAGACACCATACAATATTTAACTTTGTATGTCTGATTTATTTCAATCAACGTTATATTTTTAGATGCATCCATTTTCCTACAAATGCCTCAGATTTGTCATTCTTTTTTTTTTTTTTTAATTTTTTATTTTAAACCAAGAACATGTATTGGTACTTTCTACATACAATGGTCACATTCATTACATTAATTCTGTACCTATACATGATGTATCTTGGTTCTCCCCCCTCTCCCCCCCTCCCCTCTGCAAGATTTGTCATTCTTTATAGCAGAGTAGTATTCCATTGTACATAGATACCAGATTTTTTTATCCAACCATCTGTTGATGTGAATACAAGCTGCTTCCAGGATTTAGCTTTTATGAATTGTGCTACTATAAACATTGGTATGCATGTATCACTGTAGTATGATAGTTTAACCTCTTTGGGGAAGATAACTAGCAGAAGAATAGCTGGGTCATATGGAATTTCTAATTTCATTTCTCTAAGAAATCTCTGTACTGATTTCCATAATGGTTGTACTAATTTACACTCCCATCAGTAATGTAGGAGGGTTCTTTTTTCACCATAGTCATGCTAACATTTGTTATTGTTTAATTTCTTAATGATTGTCATTCTTTCCAGAGTAAGATGTAGTCTTAGTGTTGTTTTAATTTGTATGTCTCTAATGGCCAGAGATGGAGAACATTTTTTCATACATTTGTTGACCATTTGCATTTTTTCTGTGAAGTACATGTTCATTTCTCTTTTCATTTCCTTACTGGGTCTTTAATTTTAGTTGGTTTGTTTTTGTGAGTTCTTTGTATATTGTAGACATTGGTCCTTGTTATGGTTTGTGTGTAGATGTACCCCCAAAACCTCATGTAGTAAGAGGTGGCTGGATCAGATGTGGCTGGATCTAGAGTGTATGATGCTGGGATTAAGGGCATGTAGTTACTAAATCAATCCACTGATTGGTTTACCACTGCCCTAATCCTAGCAACCTGGATAAGCTATAAGGCTATTTAGGCCCCTTGCTTAACCCTTTGCTTACCTTGCTGCCTTCTGCCTGTCTGCCATGCTACCCTGCTTTGGATCCAGCTGATTGTGGACTGAAACCTCTACAAACTGTGAGCTAAATAAAATTGTCTCCCTTAACTTCGGGTGTAGGTTATTTTGTCTCAGCAATGACAGAACAGTAACTAAGATAGTCCTCTGTCTGAGTAGTAGCTGGCAAAAAGTTCTTCTCATTCTGCAGGTTGTCTCTTCACTCTAGAGATTGATTCTTTTGTTGTGCAGGAGGTTTTTGGTCTGATATAATCCCATTTGTTGATTCTTACTATTGTTTCTTGTGCAGTTGAGTTTATGTTTAGAAAATACTTGCCAACATCATGTACACTAGTGTTTTACCTATTTTATCTTCTAGTAGCTTTGGAGTTTCTCTTTTAATGTTTAGAACTTTCGCATATTGTTTTTAATTTGGTATATGGTGAGAGATATGGGTCCAGTTTTTATTCTTCTACAAATAGATAACCAGTTTTCACAGCACCACTCATTGAATAGGCTATCTTTCCTTCAGCGTATGTGTTTGGCTCCTTTGTCAAAGATCAAAAACCAAATGTGTCTGCGGAAGTTTCAGTGTCCACCATTCTGTTCCATTGAGCCATCTATTCTGTACTATACTGTTTTTATCAATATTGCTTTGTAGTGTAGCTTGAAGGCAGATATTGCTATGCCGCTTGCTTTCCTCTTTTTGCCCAAAACTGCTTTTTCTAATTTGTTTCTCATGGCTCCATATGAACTTTAGGATTGTTTTCTCTAGTTCTGTAAAGTATGCTGTTGGTATTTTGATTGAGACTGCATTGGAACTGCATGTATAATAGTTTTGGGAGTATGGCCATTTTGACAATAATGGATCTTCCTATCCAGGAATGGGGGACATCTTTCCATTTTCTGATGTCCTCTTCAATCTCCCTTTTCAGAATACTGCGGTTTTCTTTACAGCATTTTTCTCTTCTTTGGTTAGGTTAATTCCTAGATAATTTATTTTTCTTGAAGTGACCGTGAATGATATTGTTTTCATAATATCCTTCTCATCAGGTTCATTATTGGTGTACACAAGTGCTAATGATTTTTGTATGTTAGTCTTGTATCCTGCTACATTTCTGAGATTGGTTATTAATTTTAAGAGTTTTTTGATGGCGTTCTTTGGGTCTTCTATGTAAAATATCATGTCATCTGCAACTAATGCTAATTTGAGTTCTTTCTTTCCTATATGTGTCTCTTTTATTTCTTTGTCGTACTGAATTTCTCTGGCTAATATTTCAAGTGCTATGTTGAATAGAAGTGGTAGTAGTGGATATCCTTGTCTTTTTCTGATTTTAGGGGAAATGCTTTTAGTTTTCCCCTATTATAATATAATGAGGCTATTGCATTGTCATAAAATGCTTTTATCCTTTTCAGGTCCTGTCCTATGCCTGTTTTCTTCAGGTTTTTTATCATGAACGATTATGGATTTTGTCAAAAGTCTTTTCTGCATCTCTTGATAGGACCATGTGGTTATTGACCTTTCTTCTGTTTATGTGATGTGTTACATTTATAACCTTATATATGTTGAAACATTGTTGCATTTCTGGAATGAAACTGACTGGATCATGATGCATGATATTTTTGACGGTGTGCTGCATTCTGTTTGCTAATATCTTGTTGAGGATTTTTGCATCTATATTCATTGAGGAGATTTACCTATAATTTCCTTTTTAGTTGCATTTTTATCTAATTTTAGGAGCAGGGTGACACTGGCTTCCATAAATGAAGTTGGGAGCACTCTATCCCTTTCAATTTCTTTGCAAAGTTTGAGGAGTATTAATGATATAACATTCTTAAACGTTTTGTAGAATTTAGCACTGAATCCATCAGATCCAGGCTTTCTGTGTCAATTTCATTGCTTGTTACTGGGTTACTAAGCATGTTTATGATTCTTGGGTTAGTTTTGGTAATTTGTGTGTGTCTAGGAATCTGTCCATTTCTTCAAAATTTGTTAATTTGTTGAAATATAATTTTTCAAAGTAGTTACGAAATATCTTCTGGATTTCCAGTGTCTGTAGTGATTTCATCTTTTCCATTTCTAAATGCATCCATGTGAGTCTTTTCTCCCTTTCTCTTGGTGGGTCTGGCTAAGAGATCATTTATTTATTTATTTATTTATTTATTTATTTATTTATTTATTTATTATTTATTTATTCAAAGAACCAGCTATTCGATTCATTGATTTTTTTTTTTTAACAGTTTGCTTGGTCTCAATTCCACTAATTTCTGCTCTCATCTTTATAATTTCACTTCTTAGTATCAATTTGGGGCTGTTTTGTTGTTGTTTCTCAACTATTTTAAGATTTCTCATAAGATTATTTATTTGGGCTTGTTCTGTTTTCCTAATGTGAACATTGAGATGAATTTTCCTCTTAGGACTGTTTTTACAGTGTCCTAGAGGTTTTGTTGAGTTATACTGTTAGTATCATTAACTTCCAGAAATTTTTAAATTTCTTCCTTGATTTCTTTTGTGACCCAATGTTTGTTTAGGAGTGTGTCATTAATTTTCCAGGAGATTTTGCCTTTTCTGAAATTTCTTTTCATTGATACTTATTTTCATTACACAATGGTCTCATTGTATGCATGAGGTGACTTCAATTCTTTAATATTTACTTACATGACTTTGTGGACTAATATGTGATCTATTTTAGAAGAAGTATTGTGTGCTGCTTAAAAGAATGTATATTTTTTTGTAAGGGAGTAGAATACTCTGTACATATCCAGAATTCCATATATTCAAGGGTATGGCTCATCTCTGAAATTTCTTTGTTGTTGTTGTTTTTTTTTTTAGTTGACTTATTTCTTTGCAAAAGTGGGGTGTTAAAATCCCCTACTATGATTACTAGTGTTCATTTGATCTTTGAATTTCAGCAGTTTTTGTTTTATGAAGATAGGTGCTCCATTATTCAGTGCATATATGTTTACCCATGTTATCTGTTCTTGTTGGATTGTTCCCTTAATAAGTATGTAGTGAACTTCTTTGTCCCTTCTAATCAGTTTTAGCTTGAAATGTACCATGTCTGATATTCAGATTGCTACACTGGCTTGCCTTTGGGATCCTGGTGCATGAATATTATTTTCCATCCTTTAATTTTTAGTCTAAGAATATTTTTTGGATTAGATGAGTTTCTTGAATGAAACAGAGTGTTGGATTCTGTTTTGCAATCAAGTCTACCAATTTATATCTTTTAATTGGATAGTTGAGGCCATAAACATTGAGACATATTACTGAGATGTGCTGATTTTTTACTATCATTGCCGTTTTATCTAGTATTGAATCTTTCTTTTGTGTGTGTGTGTGTGTGTGTGTGTGTGTGTGTTACTGTTTTTCCATTTACCTCAGTAGTTTCCTCTTTTATTTAGTTAGCTGTATCAGTCCCATTATTTCTTTTGAGAATATTCTTAAGCATTTTCTTGAGAGCTGGTTTAGCATTCATCTATCTTTTGAGCTGGTCTTTTTTCATGAAACGCCTTATTTCTCCATCTATTTTAAAGGATAGCTTTGCTGTATAAATTAATCTGAGTTGGAAGTTATTTGCTCTTAGGGCTTAAAATACTTTGCTCCAAGGTCTTCTGGTCTTTAGGGTTTGTGTTGAGAAGTCTGCTGTGATTCTAACGGGTTTACCTTAATTAAGGAACTTTTTCTGCCATGTTGCAGACATTTTTGCAGAATTGGATCCAGTACAAGTTTTTGAGTTAGGAATTCTTGCTGTTCCTCTTCCTGGCTGAGATGGTGTAATTGGCAGACAGATTCACTTCCCCAAAATTTTCCACAGAGTTAGGAGTATCCATAAGCAATCAAATCAGCTAGAGTGGTAACGAGCTAATCAGTTACAATGATATCTATCAGGGTAAGTTATGAACATAATATGAGACTCAGTTTTGGACCTCTCTTTAGAATAAAGAAGAAATTCACAGTTCTGTGTAAGCATCATGAAAGTCCAAGTATTGACCCACAGCTGATATGCAGTAAATGTGATAGCTGTGTCTCCTCTTCAGGTAAGGAGAAAAACAAAACAAAACAAAACAAAAAAAAACATTCATCAGCTATTTTATAGAATCAATTATCTGAAGCCCAAGGTGTTGGGGACCACGTAATGACAGAGGAGGGGAAAGAAAAGGAAAAAAAAATCTCTTTTTTAACAGTCTTCTGCTATGTGGTACAGAAAGGAGGAAAAAGGAGGGGGGCAAGGGATTCTCATGGTAGTAGAGGTATGTTATGTATTTATATGAGGATAATAGGGAAAACTGGGTATAAAAATGGTAGCGAGAAATAGGGATGAGAAAGGACTCTATGACTAGTATTAATATTAGAGAAAAAGTTAAGGGAAGGCAAATAAGGGGGGAGAAAGAAAAGAAAAATAGAGAAATATTAAGAAATAGGAGAAAGAACTCAGGCAAAAATATATAGATATAGGTAGAAGGAGTAAAAACTGACAAGAGAGAATTCCCTTACCCAGTATAAAGTATATTAGAAAAAAAAAGGCAAGGAGAAACACACACACACACATGCATGTGCATGCAAACACACACTAATAAAAGATAGAAAAGGAGAAAATAATGGAATTAAAATGGGAGGAAATGAACAGAAAGAGAAAAACAGAAAAAAAAATGTTCCATTGTTCTGGACATGTTCCTCTTTTCCACAGCCTAGGAATAAAGAACAGAGCTAGAGCCAAGATGTTACTTTGCTCATGTCTACGGTGGAAGCCTAAGGTGGCAGGCTGTCCCAGAACAGTGCTGGATGTGGACATCAGCAGACAGCAGGGACAGGGTGCCAGTGGTACCTTCCAGTCCTGTGCAACTCAGGCTGAACCTGGCCTCCAACTATACGAGCTGGTCCTGTATTCACCAGCTCCAGCTCCTCAGCAGGACTCCTTCCAGCCTGCTCTCCAATCACCAGCTCTCTCCTGTGGCTGTTCTTTCCTCATCCACTCAAAGATCTTGACAGTGTGGAGTGTGGCTTGGAGCCAAAGGGTTATTCTGGGACTCGGGTTTGAACACTCTGCCCTTCCTTACAGTGCTGTCCCTACCAGCTCTCCATCTGCAATTAATGAGGCAGGCACTGGACTCAGGTCACTCATCAACTGTTTACTGTGGAAGGCCACACTGGAAGCAATATGTTGCATTTTCCTTGTAGGTTCCAACTGCTGCTGCTTCTTTCAGCCCCAGTGTGGTTCTCTCTTCCTCATGGAATGTTCTCCAGTTATCTCTGAATAGTATTCTTTGGGTTAGAATCTTCAAATCAGAATTCAGACATGATCACCACATTGTGTTTGGTAAATCCATCTCTCAGGTCTCTTTCCATTTAAGATAGATTCCCTCCTCTCTGTGTTTATACCTGATGTTCTCTGAGTCTCTCCAGTGTAGCTCCTCTTCTACCCACTCATATTAAATCTTCCAGAGCATTCCTTTTCAGTGGATTTTTCCTCAGCTTCTATGACATGACTCCTTCTCTAGTCAGCCTTGTTGAATCTCCTATTCCAGATTTTTGCCAGGATTTGGTCTGTTGCTTGGCTGGCACTTCTGCTGTCCATGCAAAGAGGAAACAACCTAGACCCATTTTCAGTTGGCGGTGGCTGAGCCAAGGCATGGAATCCACAGTTGTGGAGTTAGTCAGGGACCAGTATGTGGGTCCAAGAATTCTGCTAGGGCTGTAGGTTCCAACATTACTATTTATTAAGGATACAAATTAAAACAACTAGAGCTCACTATACACCTATTAGAAATATTAAATTTAAAAATCTAGACTACATTGATTTTTTGCAAAAGAAGTGGAAGAACTAACCCTTTCTACATAGATGGTAGACATATGAATCAATACACCATTTCGGAAAGCATTTTCAGTTTTGAAAAAAAAAATCTTCTATTCTATGACTCAACAATTCAATTCCTAGCTACATACTCAAGAAATTGAAAACATTTATCCGTAGAAATTAGTGTAAAAAATGTTCATGGCAAATTTATGTGTTAAGTACAAAGATGGAATCAATTTAAAATTCTCTCAATGATGGAATAAAATATGTGGGGTATATACATACAATGTGATATTATTCAGAGTTTTAAAAATGGACTATTAATACAGGCAACAATAAGGGTGCATTTCATTCTAATTTTGTTTAATGAATGAAGACAGGCAAAAAGAGCATGTAGTCTATGTTTTACATTGCATAAATTCTAGAAAATATAAACCAATTTAAAAGTATAGAAAGTTCAATAATGATTATTTGTGGGTGGTTTATGAATCTCAGAGTGTGATTATAAAAATGGCATTAGGAAATTTTTGGAACAGATGAATAATAATTATCTTGATTGTAGTGATGGTTTCTTGGGTGTATATATACATGTAAAATCTACAAAATTGTGCACTTTAATATATATCTTATTGCCTATCAATTACTCCTTAATAAAACTGTTGAAATTAAAAATGCAGATAACATGATTGCCAATTTATTAAAATAAAACTTTTATTACTCTTTTAAATGGCAACAAGTGTACAGAATGACATGGAGTAATTTGATGAGCTTCTACTCACAAGTATGTCACACACATGTCACTTACATGTATTTTACGGGTAAATTTACAGTACCTTATTTGGTGATACTGATTTGGTCTTCCCAAAGTATGAAAAGACTTCAGTTCTAACCTGTCCACATGGTATAAATGAATTTAGGGTCCCGGTAGAGCAAAAGTTGTCCTGTATGAGTGATGGCTCTGTTTGTCTTCTCTAATTTAATCCCTCCACTCTCTCCTTCTAGACAAAGCCTTAACTCCTGGACAAAATTAGGGAGAAGGAAGAACACTTTAATCAGTAAACAAAAGAAACTGCTCAATCACCAAGAAGACTGACGTGAAGATAGGGATTATAAACATGTGCAACAAATCATTTGCTGCCTCCTTCTTAGAAGTGGCAAAAAGTATGAGAGAAAGCAAATGAATAGCCACATGATTTATTATTATACTATTATCAATACATAATACTGAGAAAAAATAATAGGAAAAAAGTAGTCTTAAAAAGGCTGTGGGGGGGCTGGGGATTTAGCTCATTGATTAGAGTGCTTGCCTTGCAAGCACAAGGGCCTGAGTTCGATCCCCAGCACCACAAAAAATAAATAAATAAAAAATAAATAAATAAATAAATAAAATAAAATAAAATAAAAAGGCTGTGGGGCATATAACCTGCAGTTCAACTTTACTTTTCAGTGTTTGAAATTTGGGGGAGCAAGTCCTTATAGCTCTTTTTCATTATCTTCACTCAGTTTTGATCCAGTTAGATAATGAATACCACTGCTTTTAATTATTTTCTTTATTTGATTACTTTCTCATTATTGTGATGCTCTTTGCCAGAGAAAGCAGGATAGTTTCATGTGTAATTTCAGTTTTCTTTAAAATTGTAAAATTTCTTTGCTTAAGCAACTATCTTTAGTCAGTCATATTTTTAAAGGGATGCAGTATTACTCAGTTTCTCTCTATTTTATTCAACATTTGACAAATAAAAGCACATGAATAACCTTAGCTCTTTCCTGATTCTGATCCTCTGATTATTTTTCTTATTATTATTGTAGAAAGTTACAATGAGTGTGCTCGAAAAGCATTCTCTTCTTAAAACTAACAAAAAAAAATTGCACCTGCTATTCCAGTAAAGGACAAGTTAGGGAGAATTTAGGTAAGAGAAATTTTGGTAAAAACCAGTACAATGATACTTTCTTTCTGAGCTTCCACGATCATGTTGAGCCCTTATGTCATCATTCTCATTTTAAAATCTTTTGCAGAGAATTACTTCTTCTGACAGGGTTTGTCCTTCTGTCTCATTAGAGGGAGACTAAAACCTATACTGAGTCTCTCTCTCTCTCTCTCTCTGTCTCCCTGTATGTGGAATTTTCTGAAATAGAGAAAAAATATTTTAATTTTTTTTAAAAAAGTAAAGAAATACTGAAATTGAGTTTTAGGAAACTGGATTTATAATGCTAATAAATCTTATTATAAGTAACAAAATGTCATAATATAATATATTTACTTTCTTTTAAACGAAAGTCATCTGGCTAGTTACAGATGGAAGTAAAGATAGCAGATTGTGTAGGCCTGCTAAGCGCTCTGAGAAAAGCAGTCTTGGAGAGCCATGGCACCTTTTAGGGTATACTATGGATCTGCCTATTTTGAACTGTGTGCCACCAGCCACACATGCTGGCATCCTTATTCACTACAAGCTCTGTTTTATACTTCATAAATCACTTGAAATATTGAGTATCGGGAGCACACAGAAAAAATTATATTTTGTATTTATTGTTTTCTAGATATTCCTCAGTTTCTTGTCTTATTCACTGAAAACTGTGAGTAGAGATCTGAAAAAGAATTTTTTTAAAAATTTGAGACTTTTCTTGGAAGTGTAGCAGTGTAGTGTGTTGAAGAAAACACCACTTTTAGCTACTTTATTTCTGATTTTTGTGTTGAGTTGAAGGTGAGTTGTTATGGGCAGGAAAAACAAAGGAGGATCCAGGAGATTTACAAAGGATGTCAAAGTGGGGAATGCATATTGACCAAATAAAATAAATTGGAGAAATAAATAGTCTTCACTGAATAACTATGACATGATTCAAGTAGTTATTCCTCACTGTACATTTTATTTATTCCACATTGCTACTCTGTAACACAAGTATACCTAAGATACAAAATCTTAAAGAGTAAAAGTTTCAGTTAATTGAGATAATTTATCTAAAATCACACAAGTAATCAACAGAAGAGCAAGGATTTGCATAGCTATTGCTAACATCAGGAATTGTAATGCAAATTTGTTCCCTCTGCTCCATTCAATGACTTGCTCTAAATTTAAGGCTCATGATATCAATGTAGTAATTATAATTTGACCATATTTTTCCTGAGTCATCCATTACATTTATTATTTATTATTTTACTTACTGTTTGCAGTATGTGTTTTTTACATTCATTTTAGGGAATAGGTGAATGTACTTAGCATAATTTGATTCATTTTTTTTACTTGATTCATTTTTATTGTCCTTCTCTTCACAATCTTCCTCAGTCCTAGAATGACCCTCTCCCCCATTATTATTAGTAATAGTAGCACTTTAGTTCTAGTTTGTGACATGGAATGGTTAAATTAATTGTGGGTAGTTGATGTATGTACATGGCACAGCTTAAATCTTTTTATGGCTCATTCCCTCCTCTCCAATCCACAACCATAGGTCTCTTGTTCTCCTTCACATTTGCAAAGGACCAATCTCCCTGAATCCTTTTATCAATCTTTTATTTTGCTCTTTATTTATACCTTGTATTTCCCATACGAGAGAAACCATATGATATTTAAGCTTGTATGACTGATTTGTTTCACATAACATTGTTTTCAAGGTGCATCTGTTTTCCTGCAAATGTCTTGAATTTTTCCTTCTTTAGAGCCAAGAGAAGGTTTTCCTTCTTTATCTTTATTTATCTGTGATGGAAATATAGGCTACTTCCATGATTTAGCTATAATGAATTGTGTTGCTATAAACATCGATATGCAAGTGTCACTGTAATAGGATGTCTTTAACACTTTGGGGAAGACACTTAGAAGAAGAAGAGCAGGGTCAAGTGAAATTTTTATTTTTATTTTTTGAAGAATTTGCATGTTGATTTCCATAATGGTTGTACTAGTTTGCATTCCCACCAACAACGTGGGAGGGTTCCTGTTTCACCACGGTCATGCCAGGACTTGTTATTAATTGATTTCTTGAAGATTGCCATTCTGTCTGAAGATGAAATCTCAGTATCGTTTTCATTTGTATTTCTGTTATGGCCAGCAAAGTTGAATAATTTTTTGTGTATTATTGAATATTTGTATTTCTTTTTCTGAGAAGTGACTATTCATTTCTGTTCATTTTTTGATTGGGTGTTTAATTTTGAGGAGTATAATTTTTTGAGCTTTTTTTTTTTAACTTACTGTATAGTCTGGGCTGGCCTTCAACTCACAGTGATCCTCCTGCCTCAGCCTTCCAAGTGCTGGGATTACAGGCACATGCCACCACACCTGCTTTTTTTGAGCTCTTTGTATATTCTAGACATTAGACCTCTGTCTGAGGGATAGCTGGTAGTTGTTTTTTCCATTCTGTAGCTTGTCTCTTTACTCTATTGGCTGTTGTCTTTGCTTTGCAAAAGCTTCTTGATTTGATATAATCTTATTTGTTGACTCTTGCTATTATTTCTTGAGTATTTGTTGAGCATTCTGTTCAGAAAGTACATGCATACCCCTGTGACTTCAACAGTTTCACCTATTTTATCTTCTAGTAGGTTGTTTCTGATTTCGTGTTTAGATCTTTGATCCACTATAGTCTTAATTTAGGATATGGTGGTATATATGGGTCTACATACACTCTGCCTGTTTTCCCATCGCCATTTGTTAAAAAGGCTTTTTTTCCTTTGGCCTGTCTTTTTGGCCACTTTATCAAAGATGAAAGAGCTAAATGTGTCCGGGGATGCTTCTGTATCTTCTACTCTGTTGCACTGGGTTTGTGTCAACACTATGGTGCTTTTATCACTGTAGCCTTGTAATATAACTTGAAGTCAGGTATTGTGCTTCCTCCTGCTTGCCTCTTGTTGGTTACTCTGGATCTCTTTTGGCTTCGTATAAACTTTAGGATTATTTTCTCCAGGAATACTGTTGGTATTTTGAATAGGATTGTGTTAAATCTATGCATCCATATTGGAATTGTGGCCATTTTGACAATATTGGTTCTGCCTATCTTTCCATTTTCTGATGTCCTCTTCAATATCCTTTTGAACAGTACTGTACTATAGTTTCCCTGGTAGAGGTCTTTCATTTCCTTGTTAGGCAAATAGGCAAATTCATTATTGGCGTACAGGTATGCTATTAATTTTTGTGTGTTGATTTTGTATCCTACTATATTGCTGAATTTGGTTATTATTTCTAGGAGTCTTTTTGTGAATTTTGGGGTCTTGTCTGTAGAGGATTATGTCATCTGCAAATCAGAAAATGACTTTTTCCTTTCATCTGTTTATCTCTTTCGTTTCATTCTCTTGCCTGATTGCCTTGGCTAATATTTTGAGTACTGTGTTGAACAGGAGTGCTGATAGTGGCCATCCTTTCCTTGTTCTTGATTTTCAAGGGAAAGTTTTCAGTCTTTCCCATTTAATATGATGTTGACCATTGGTTTGTCATAAAAGGTTTTTATCAGATCGAGGTAAAGTCTTTATATACCTATTTTCTTCATGTTTTTTAAAATCACGCAATGGGTATTGGATTTTGTCTAAAGCTTTTTCTGCATCTACTGATATGATCTGGTGTCCCTGCTTCTCTTTGCAGGGTCCATTACATTTATTGACTTGCCTGTGCTGAACCATCTCTACAACCCTGTGGTGAGACCTGTTTAATCAAGATGTATGAGCCTGTTGATAATTTCTTGCATTCTATTTGCTGATGTACTATTGTGGGGTTTTGCATCTATGTTCATTAAGTGCATTGGGCAGTACTTTTTCAGTTGGGTCTTTGTTGGGGATCAAGGTGATGCTGGCTTCCAGAAATGAGCTTAGAAGCACAACTTCCTTTATAGTTTCCTTGAAGATTTTGACGAATATTGTGATAGTGCTGTAACCATCTTGTAGCATTCAACTGTGAATCCACCAGGTCCTGAGCTTTTCTTGTGGTAGGTTTTTTATTACTGCCTCAATTTCACTGTTTATATTGGATTGATCAGAATTTTCACATCTTCTTGGTTTGGTTTAGGCAATTTTTATAAGTCTAGCAACCTATTTCTTTGAGACTTTTCCAAATTGTTGCAATACAATTTTCATAGTAATTACTTTCATCTGGATTTCTTTGATGTCTATTATGATTTTGCCTTTTTTCATTTCTAATCGCATTGATGTGTCTTTTCTCTCTTTTGTTGGGTTTGACTAAGATGTCACATATTTTATTTATTCTTTCAAAGAACCGTCTCCTCAATTTGTTAATTCTTTGTGTATTTTTGTCTCAATGTTTAATTTTCCGTCTCATCTTTAATATTCCCCTCCTTAAACTTGATTTAGTTTTGGATTGTTGTTGTTTTTCAGGTATTTAGAGGTTTATCATTAGGTTATTTATTTGAACTTTCTATGATTTTCTGATCTGAGCACTGATTTCCTTAAGTTTCCCTCCTAGGACTGCTTTCATTTTATTCCATAGGCTCCCATGCATTGCCCATGCATTGTCTGTTGATTCCAGAAACTGATTTCTTCCTTGACTTCATCCGTTGACCCACTGGGTATTCAGGAGTGTGTCACTGAGTTTCCAGATGAGTGCTCACTTCAGCAGCACACATATTAAGTTTCTGGGTTTTTCTAAATTTTTCTGTGGTTTCTTTTGTTATTGCTTTCTAGTTCAATGCACAGTGGTCTGATAGTATACATGGGGTGATTTTGATTTTTTTTTTATATATATACTTAAGATGGATTTATGTACTAATATGTGGTGTATTTTAGAGAAAGTTACATGCTGCTGAGAAGAATGTACAATCTGTTGTAGTGGGGTAGAACCCTGTAGATGTCTATTAAGTCCATTTTTATTTTACTTGGGATAAAATGTATACACATTGCCAGTCGTTATGATAGATCTCTTCTGCACTGCCTCATCTTATTCTCTGCTCTCACTCTGCTCCCATCATGCTGGCCATCTTCATATTCCTCAAAAACCACTAAAAGTCTTTTATCTTGATCCTTTTGTGATGGAAATGCCTACTCTAAATCCAACACTGTAAATCACACCTCCTGTTCCTTTAACCTGCTGTATTTCTCTTCCTGGTACTTACTGTATATTGACATATGTTTTATTTATTTTTCTGCACCTCATCCATCAGAATGGAATGGAGTCTGGATAATGATTTGAATATTACTCGATTGTATTCATAGCTGTGTACCTAAACTGTGGCATATCTTATAAGCTGACTAAATACCCGAATTGAGTGAATTAATAGATACATCAAATACAAAAAGTCTATTTGAAATTTTTATAAAGTGAGTTTTATAAAACTGAAGAATATTCTTTCTATGGTTCATTAAAATGACAAACACTTTCAAACAGTTTCATAATTAAAACAACTTTCAAACAACTAAAAACAAAACAAATTTTAAAAATTGCAAGAAAGAAAAATGAGTATTTCCTTCATCTTGGGTTTCTTTAAATAGCTTTCACTATTCATGCCTCAAGTGTTCAGTATTTTATTTTAGCTTCATAAGACTTTAGGTAAACATTCTTATTTATGAAGAATACAATTTAAATAGTGTCTTACAAAAAAATAAAGACTGTCTTACAAGAATACAATAATAAATGTGCATATTTAAACTTCCGATTCCTGAAATGCAGTTGAGGAAAAATTTTATTGAAGGGGAGTTATATGAAATTGTCTTTCCTTTTTTTGGATTGTTGTTATAACCAATATATAACATTGCTATGATGCTGCATATATACAGTTTTCATAAAATTTGAAGCTAGCATTATTGTGAACCATTTAATAACCTTATGCATGAACAGGAATGATTTTCTAGCAGCCTGTGCCTGAAATTTGGAATAATGTTTGCAGTATAAATTCTACTAAGAGGGCCGAGCATGTAACTTATTGCTTAGCATACATGAGGTGCTAGGTTCCATCCTCAGGAGCACAAAACAAGACAAAACTGAAGCACATACACGCACACCACCACCACCACCGCCACCAACCACCACCATCACCACCATCATCACCATCATCACCACCACCACACAAGAACATGCTTGCTTATAATGAACAGAATTGATACTTCTCTAAACTTTTAGGCTCTTCTAGAAAACACAAATTACTGACTATAGCCTAATAATATCAAGCAGCAAATGTAAGTCAGTGGGCCTATTAAACTCCTTTTGACACAAAATAATTATAAGAAATGTAGGCCGAATAGGGCAGCATGAGGAAATACTAGATGCATCATGGAAAACATTCCTGTTTGACTTGAATTTGTAAGGGGAGGACAGATAGCTGAGACTTGCCTGCAAGCAATGATTTCAGAGACACTGATGTCATATAGCAGGGCAGAGAAGATTTATCATGGTACAGTATCATATAGTATATTAAACTATGACATAATATAGCACTGGTTCAAACATATAGGAGTTTATTTGTAAATTTAGGAGTTTAAGGAACAGCCTTTGGTGTATAGAACTATCTGAAGAGAAAAGAAAGATTTGAATCACAGAAGGACCAGAGTCTAGGGAAAGATTGATTTTAGTAGCTGGTGACTTCTTCAAGGACCTCTGAAAAGTTCTTATTTGTTCATGTGAAATTTAGTTTCTAGATGAAAATACATTTGGTTGAAAATAAAATGAACTTTCTCTGCCAGATAGATATAAGGTAAGGCCTTTCCTGTGTCCCCACACTTAAGGAAGATTTTGATTCTTTGTCCAGATGTGCTTCATTTACTAGCTTAGAATTACAAGCAAATCCAGTGTGAATACCTTCTGACTCTAGTATTTGAATATATATGTCCTAGACTTAAGGCTTTGGTTCACTAAGTCTAAGTGGTTCATACTGCATCATTGCAAATTATTTCGCATTAAATGTTTTAATTTAGAAAATCTCTGATCTCAGATACCTTTGTAATAAGTGAGTAGGATTTTAAATAGTCAGGGCTTATGTTTTATTTCATAGGCTTTAGAAAAAATTTAAATCCCAACTGTTTCTTTCATCTATCTCTTATGGATACAGTATAATTTTGTTAATCAGCAGGAAATTGGAAGTAGAGTATTAATTTTATGAAGTACTTGGCAATTCATGCATGACTTAGAAAAGAATTATAAATATCATTAACACTGCTAAATTAGATGCTTCAATTTACAGTTATAGCTAATTACTTTACGTATTGACAAAATTATTACAGCTGGGTATTTTAAATGTCATCCTTGATGTACAGTACATATCATTTTCTCTACCATATTGACTCTTCAAAACATTTTTTTAAATTCTCTAGTAAACAGTAATACTAGTCAAAAGAATTTGCAAGCAATTTTTGTTTTTCTTGTATATAATTCCATTATTAAATAATAAAATCTATTAATCTCAGAGATTATGTAGTACATTTTGTTTCATGTGCAGTGTGTAGCACATTTTATTTTAAGAGGGTGGATTTGGGCTGGAGTTGGGTTGTGATGGTGGAGAACTGATGTGGGAAAGGTCAGAGGTGAGTCTGAATGTCAGAATCCCTCTGGAAATCTTACAATTCAATTGCTGCCTATTGTTTCAAATTGTGTGTATTCCTTAGGTCACATTTGTGCAGGTCATGGGATGAGTGTTTGGCATAACTGACAAAGAAAAATGAAACCTGAATAGTTCAGTGTTCTCCTGGACTCCTTATTGTAACTTAGTGACAAGTTTTTATTGTGCTTCTGAATTTTAATGAACTCTGGATAATACATTATCATGGCCTTTTATATCAGTTTTGTTTATCCACTCCATTATTTTCAAAAGAAGCATTCTGTGTTTGTCATTATTTAATTACATAAAATCAGCCAGAATAAATTATACTTTATTAATTAATTTCACAAAGATGTATTGACGCAAATTATGAGTGAAATATTCAAGGACTTGAAGGCTATGATAAAATGAACCAGATACTAGTGGCTAACTCATAAGCACAGGGCATCATTTTCTGCTCTACTCTTTACTATTGAAGAAGAACTTTTTAAAGTATTCATATTATATTTTCTAATGACAGACTTACTGAATCTTGTTAGATGATTACAAAGTTGTTCGTAATGGCAGCAGGCCTATCTTAAACTGTGCTGCTATGTAACTAAATATACACACCAATGGATCCATGATACTTACTCGAAAGTATTTGTGTTTTGTGGATGGAAAAGAATGTCTTTTTTACTTCTTTTTTTTTTTTTCTTTTTGTTTTCTTTTGTGACAGGTTATTGCTGTGTAGTTCAGGCTGGCCTCAAACTACTGCAATCCTCCTGCCTTTGCCACCCAAGTACTGGGATTACATGCATGTGCCACCATGCCTGGCAGAAGCAGGACAGCCTATCTTGGGGAAAGTCAGGATGCCTTCAACTTAATTTTTTTTGTTGTTGTTTTTGCTGTTTTGTTTTGTTTTTTTGTGGGGATACTGGGGATCGAACTCAGGCTTTGTGCTTGCTAGGCAAGGGCTCTACCACTGAGTTAAATTCTTGACATTTTTTACTTCTGGAAATGAATAATGCTATAAATGTTAGTAAGAATAAAGTATAAAGGAGAGCAAATTAAACCATTCTCTAACAGGTTATTAATACTGTGATTTTCCTTGGTAATCTATATACATTTCCTAAAATAGAGATCAAATTCATGATTTTTTAAAAAAATGAATAATCTGAAATTTTTATGGTATAAAGCATTAACTTTATATGTAAATATATGCATAATTGTTATTTCCTCTGTGATCATCTAAATTATAGGATTTGTTGCAGATTCTTCAACACAATTAAATAGCTATATGAAAAAATACATTCTCTTAAAGGGCCAGTAGGAGTAATACTCCAATTTCTCCAAAATATTTTAATTTTAATGAGGAATATGTACACTTGCTATTGATTGTTCTAAATTAGCATATGATCTACAATACTAAAAATCTATGGAGTTATTGAAAATTTTTATTTTTAAAATTAGATTGTAGTATAAATAAGCATTAGTATTTACAGTAATGTGTGTATTAGCAAAGTATTGTGAGAGATAAAGCAAATTTTAGAATATATATTTATACACTTTAAAGAAAATTCTTGTGTTTAATGAATATTAAATTTATCTTTCTCTTCATTACAAACAATTTTATTGATATTTATTTATAATCTGAGAAGTTTATGATGGTAAGGGTAAACTATGAATTTTTCTTTTGTTTCTTAGTTTCATTTTGCACACTTCGAGTACAGTTTCTTGATTAACATTTAAAATAAATTATTTCTAATTAATATTCAAATGTGTTCTTAATCTGTAAGCTAAATATTTTTTCATCATTTTTTTCTTAACTCCACTGTGACTGGATAACATATTTTCCATGATTACTAACTTTCAAAAATTATATTTTTGCACTATGTAGCATATGGTCCATTTTGTAACATTTTACTCATAGTAAATACAATTAAGTAAATGAAAATAATTTATGCTATTGTTGGATACAATAAGCCCACATGTCAATTTTATGTTTTATATCTAAATGTTCCACACACCAAACACTTCTTACATATTTGGAAGGTGATTGGATCATGGAGGTGCTATATTCTTCAGTGGATTTATCCAGTGATGAGTTCTTAGCTGAGTGTCTTGTTGGTAGGCAGGGCCTGTGTGGAGAAGGGTCCCTTGTTCAAAGCTCTTCCCTTCTTGCTCTTCTTTGTTGCTGCTGCAGGTTGAGCAACTTTTTCTCCACCATGACCCTCTGCCATTTTGTTTTTTCCCTGAAGTCAGCCAACCATGTACTAAAACTGTGAGCCAAAATAAATCTTTCCTCTTCTAAATTGTAGGTGTCAGGTATTTTGTCCCATGGATGGGAAAGTGATTGAGAGAGTCAGTGATTTAATATTTGAGACCTATTTTCTGTTCTGAACCACTACTTTGTTTTTTCTACCATTAAGAAAGTTACATTAAAATGTCCCTCTATGACTGTGGCGTTTGTCATTTCCCTGTTCAGACTTAACATTTTTAAAATGTTATAGCTGGAGGCTTTATTATCTACCTGATACAGATTTGAGATTTTGATATTTTTTACTATATTGCTATCCAAATATACCTCTTTTCTCTTTAAAGCTAGTAATATCTTTTATCAATATATTGTGCCTGTGTTTCCACACAGTAAGATTCTGCATCCTTTAAATTTCTCATGATATTATGCTTAGAATATACCTCTTTCAAGCAGTATACATTTATTCTTATATAATCTGAACATATTGGGTATTTATGGAATTACTTATTACATTTAAATTTAATATTATTATTAGTATAAATATGCTTAGATCTCATATCTAACCTACAAAATAACTTCAAGTATATAAATATGTTTTCTTCATAGTTTATTTTAAATCTCACATTTTTATTTTTCTATTTTAGACATATGTTTAAAGATTTAAATGTTTCTCTTGGATTGTTACACTTTTTAAATAATTACTCATGTTTAATATAAATATTACTTCTTTGATTCTTGCCTTATTATACCTCAAATTATTTACTATTTCCACAAATTTTATGATATATTTTATTTATTTTTTATTGGTACAGGTTTGCCATAAATTGTGATCACATTTGTACCTGTATGTAAATAATTTGTACCTATAAATAATACCATATATCTCAATTCTTTCTCCCATTCCTCTCCTCTCCCTTCAATCCATCTTCCTCTTCCCATTTACAAAAGTGTTGTTTCCATTTTTCCCTTCCATCCCATTTTTTAATCTCCTTTCTGTCTCTTTCCTCCTCCCTTCCTTATTCCCCTTCCCATCTGAACATGATCTTCCTATTTCCCAATATCTATCCTCCATTTTGCTTCTTATTTGCCCTTTGTGTTTTTCACACAAGAGAGACAGTGTGATATTTAAACTTATATGTCCAATTATTTTCACTTAAAATTATGGTCTTGAGGTGCATTCATTTACCTAAAAATGTCTCAAGTTTATTCTTCTTTATGGCAAAGTAGTACTCCACTGTATATAAAAATCACATTTTCTTTATCCATTCATCCATTCATGGGCCAATGCACTGTCTCCAAGATTTAGCTATTATGAATTGTGCTGCTATAAACATGGGTATGCACATATCACTGTAATATGATGCTTTCAGCTCTTTTGGGAAGATAGCTAAAAGGCAAATGGGTAGGTAAAATGGAACATCTAGTTTTGGTTTTTTGACCAATCTCTACACTGATTTCTACAGTGCTTCTACCAATTTACATTCCCACCAACAATGGAGAAGGGTTTCTTTTTCCCCACAGCCTCACCAGCATTTGTTATTGGTTGATTCTTGAGGATAGCCATTCTTTCTGAAGTGAGATGGAATCTCAGTGTTTTTTTTTTTAATTTGCATTTCTCAGTTGACCAGTGATGTTGAATATTTTTCTAGATTTTTTTTACTGTTTGTATTTCTTCATCTGAGAAGTATGTATTCATTTCAGATGCCCATTTGCGGATTGGGTCTTCAAATTTGGGGGTAGGTCTGATTTTTTGATTTCTTTATATATGTTAGATATTTCTCCTTTGTCTGAGGAGTAGCTGGTAAAAATATTTTCCCACTCTGTGGATTGTCTGTTCACTCTGTTGATGGCTTGTTTTCCTTTACAAATACTTTTTAATTTGATGTGATCCCAATTGTTGATTCTTTGCAACATTTACTGTGTGGTTGGGGTTTCATTTGTAAAGTGCCTATACCTATGTCTTCAAGAGTTTTACCTATTCTAACTTCCAGCAGATTGGTTCTGTTTAATATTTAGATCTTTGATCAAACTTTAATTTAATTTAGTGCATGGTAAGAGATATGGGTCTAAGTTTAATCTTTGGCATGTGGAAAGCTGGTTTCTCCAACACCATTTTTTAAAGAGGCTATCTTAATTCCAGTGAAGGTGTCCAGGCTCTATCAAAGAGAAGATAGCTCAGTGTGTTTGGAGTTGTTTCTGCATCTCCTATTCTGTTCCACTGATCCTTGATTCTGGGTTTTGTTTTGTTTTGTTACTAGCATCATGCTGTTTTTATAGCTGTAGCACTGTAGTATAATATCAAATCAGGGATTTTGATGCCTCCTGCCTTACATTTGTTGACCAGACTTGCTATTCCAGGTCTCCTCAGGTTCCATATGGATTTTAGCATTGTTTTTCTAATTCTGTGGGATGTTCTATTGGTATTTTGATTGGGATTATATTAAATCTGTGTACTAGTTTTCGAAGTATTTCAATTTTCGCTGTATTTGTTCTGCCTGTCAAAGAACAGGGGATATCTTTCCATTTTCTGATAGCCCCTTTGATTTCCTTCTTCAGATTACTATAGTTTTCAATGTAAAGTTATTTCACTTCATTAGATTGATTCCTAAGTATTTCATTTTTCTGGATGCTATTGTGAAAAGTGTTACTTTCCTTATTTCTCTCTCAGTGAGTTTTTTGCATCTGTTCAGGGATGTTACTGATTTTTGACTGTTAACTTTGTATCTTGCTATACTACTGAATTTAGTTATTAAATTAAATTGAGGAGTCTTTTGGTGAACTATTTTGGGGTCTCCAATGTAGAGTATTATGTCATCTGCAAATAATGATAATTTAACTTCTTCCTTCCCTATCTTATTCCTTTTATTTCTTTCTCTTGTATAATTTCTCTGGCTCATGTTTTCAAAACTAATTGAACAGGAGTGGTGATAGTGGGCATCCTGGTCTGGTTCCTGATTTTAGAGTGAAAACTTTCAGCTTTTGACCATTTAGTATGATGTTGGCTGTTGGTTTGTCATAGATGGCCTTTATCAGATTGAGAGAAACACCTTATATTCCGACTTACTGAGGGTTTTTATTATGAACGTGTGTTGGACTTTGTCATATGTATTTTTCTGCATCTATTGAGATCATCATGTGGTTTATGTCCTTGGTTCTGTTAATGTGTGTTACATTTATTGATTGATGTATGTTGGATCATCCCTGCATCCCTAGGATGAATTCTACTTGGTCACTGTGTATAATCTTTCTGATGATTTGTGGCATTCTGTTTACCAATATCTTGTTGAGGATTTTTGCATCTATGTTCATTAAAGTAATTGGCCTCTAGTTTTTATGTATTTATTATTATTGTTGTTGTTGTTGTTATTATTATTGTTATTATTATTATTATTTTGGTTAGGTTCTTCTCTGGTTTTGGTGTGAGGATAATGCTTACTTTCAGGAATGACTTTAGGAGTATTCCTTCCTTTTTGATTTCATTAAAAAGTTTGAGGGGTGATGGCATTATATCCTCTTTAAAATTCCTGTGGAACTCAGCACAGAGTTTGTCAGGACCTGGGCTTTTCTTTGCTGGTAATTTTTTAAAATTACTTCTTAAATTTCATTGATTGGCATTGGATTGTTTAGAATTTTTATATCTTCTTGATTCAGCTTTTGTACTTCATATGTATCTAGGAATCTATTTCTTCTGAAATTTCCTTCTTATTAGAATACAAGTTCTCAAAATAGTTACTGATGATCTTCTGGATTTCTGCAAAATCTGTTGTAATTTTGCTCTTTTCATTCCTAACTTCATGGATTTGGGTCTTTTCTTTCCTTGCTTTGATAAGATTGTTTAAGAGTTTGTCTAATTTATTTAAACTTTCAAAGAACCAGCTCTTCGATGATTATTTTTATTGTTTTCTTAATTTCACTTGCATTAATTAGTGCTTGATCTTTATAATTTCCTTTCTTGTATGAGATTTGAGTTTAATTTGTTATTCTTCTTCTAGAATCTTGAAGTTCAACATTAGAACCTCAAGCTTGAGCTTGCTCTGTTTTTCTGATGTGGAAATTCACTACTATAAACTTCTCTCATAAGACTACTTTCAATTGTATCTCATAAATTACTGTATGTCATATTTATATTATGGTTCAGTCTTAGAAACTAATTCTGTGACCCATTGTTCAAGAGGTTATTATTTAATTTCCATGTATTTATGTAGTTTTTGTGGTTTCTTTTGCCATTGATTTCCAATTTCATTGCACTGTGATCTGATACTGTGCATAGGATAATTTCAATTTCTTTGCATTTACTTAAGTATATTCTATGAGCTAGTATGTGGTCTATTTTGGAGAAAGTCCTGTGTACTGCTGAAAACAATGTGTATCCTGTTGTGGTTGGGTGGAACACTCTGTGGATACTTACTAAGTCCATTTCTTCAAAGGTTTGGTTCAACTCTGATATTTCTTTTGATTTTTTTGTCTAGTGGCTCTGTCTGTTTGTGATAGTGGGGTTCTGAGGTCTCCCACTGCAATTGTATTAGTGCTTATGTGATTTTTTTAATGTGATACTTTTAAATTAGCATTTGTTTTATGTAGTTGTGTGCTCCAGTATTTGATGCATATATATTGACGAGTATTATCACTTTCTCTTGGATACTTAACAAGTATGTAGTGACCTTCTTTGTTTCTTCTGATCTGTCTCTGCTTGAAATCCACTTTATCTGCAAATAAGACAGCTACTCCTGCTTTTTTCCAGGTTCCTCTTGCATGGAGTATTATTTTCCATTCTTTGACTTTCCGTATATGGATTTGTTTCTGGGTGAAATGTGTTTCTGGTATGCAGCATTTTGTTGGATCTTCTTTCTTGATCTATTCTGCTAGTCTGTTTCTTTTGATTGCTGAGTTCAGACCATTCACACTGATGGTTGTAACTGTTAGGTATTAACTTATCCTTGCCATTAAATTATTTTCCCATTTTGGGTTCCTTTTATTTACCTACTGTTTAATTGTTTTCATTGCCTGGTGGGTGCATTATAGTGGGAGTTTTGGAATTGTTGAGTTTGTTTTCTTTCTAGAATATTCTTCATAACTTTTTGGAGTGCTGCTTTTGTGGTCATAAATTTCTTGAGGTATTTTTATCATGGAAGTATCTTATTTCTCCATCAATTTCAAAAGAAAATTTTGCAGAGTACGCAAACTGGGTTGGATTTCTTTTTTGGGGGGTGGGTGGGAGGAGGCTTGAAATACTCCACTCTCCTTGACTTAAAGTTTTGGGTTGGGAGGTCTGTTATCATTCTGATGGACTTTCATTTATAGGTAATTCATTTCTTTTCTCTAACAGCTTTTAGTATTCTGTTCTTGTGTTGAATTTCTGGAACCTTAACTATTATACATCTTTGTGTAGTTGTATTTCCTATCATGGCTCTTTGGGGTTCTATATGCCTCACTTATCAATATGTAAAATTGTTTTTCCATGCTTGAAAATTTTTCTTCTATCACTTCTGGGAACAGATTTTTTTTTATGTCCTTTGTACTATATTCTGCTTTTTCATCAATTCCAATGATCTTATATTATTATCTGTTATATTGTCTAGCAGTTTTTAGATTGATTTTTTTTTCTGGTCCCTTGCTGTTTTTATGAGATCTTTCATTTGATGTTCACTAACCACAAACCCGTCTTCTAGATCTGATATTCTACCTTCACATTGTTTGATTCTGCTGCACATACTTTCAATATAAATTTTAGTCACATGGATATCTGTTTGAATCTGTTTTATGGAATTCATTTCTTTCTTATGTTGGGCATTCATGGTTTCTATTTTTTTCCCAAGCTCCTCTATTTTTTTAATCTTTATCTGCTGTAGATTCATTAACCATTTCCTTCATTATGCTCATCATCTTTTTATCTGCATAATTATTTCTGTTTTGGTTTTTGTCTAGAGATTTCTTCATCTGCTTTGTACTTCTTCTAGGAGCATTCAGAAGTTTCAGCTGGGTGGTTTTTTATTTCTTCCACTTTATTGCCTTCTGGACATGTTAGGTGTAAGTTAGGGGGTTTTGGGTTGCATCTTGTTTCTGTGTTTTCTCATTTTTTTTTCTTTTTTCATTTATTCATTTTCTGCATTGAGGCTTGTAAATTGCTTCTGATAGGTATTTTTAATGCTAGTATTGAGACCTCTTTAGGTAATGACTACTTTTGTAGGCATAGCTGGCTTTTAACCTTGAAGTCTGTCCCAAGATCCTGCCTTTTCTGTTTATTAGGGATGGAAGGTTGCAGTCTGTTTGGCCTAGCACCCAGTTCTTTGATACTGGAGTGTAGTTTTTGTTTTTTTTTTGTTGTTGTTGTTTTGTTTTTTTTTTTGCTGTTTTATGGCCCCCAAATGATTTAGGTATTGGCATATAATGAAGATCAATTGATCACAACAGCTATGTCACCTTGGCTAAAGTAGTACAATCAGTAATAACAATAGTATCAAACAAACTAGAAAATGACAGAGTGTCACATTTAACCATAATTAAAAGATCTATAGTTTTACAGCAAAATCTAAGACAAATCAAAAAATTATATGCAGTAACTATCTACTCACTATAGCAATTCTCCCCCCTTTCACCATAAAGCAGTATTCTTCTATAGTAAGATGTAGTTAGTTACTCATAGATTCATAAGTGTAAATGATATGGGTGTGGTGGCATGAAGAAAAAAGAGCAAAGAAATAGATTATGAAAAATAAAGCAATAGAAAATGTGGAGAATATATGATTGATGTAGAAGGTCCTGTTAAGGAGTAAGGATAAACTAGTAGTATTAAATAACAGTAACATTGATGAGCAAATAGAAAAAGGATAAATAAAAGGGAATGCACATTAGAGGACAAGAAAATAAGAAATAATACTTACTAAGGGGATAAGATGAAAGACATAAATTAAGAAAAAAGGTGGAAGAGAGAAAGAATAAAAGGAGGGACTATTTAAACAAATATAATAATATAAAAAAGGAGAGGGGGCAAAAATGGACACTAAAACTCCAAACTCCACCAAAAGAAAAAGAGTAGTGAAAAATTTTTTTAAAATGTACCAATAGGGGAGAAAAGAACAGAACAGTTTGCTCTTCTCAGGCCACTAGGCTT